>DWEC01000884.1:0-14927 GCA_018245735.1 Microceris miodesmiata
ATGACAATAGGCTCACCACCTATTACATAGTGGGACGTAAACGTAACCGGTGAAAACGTGGGAGTGTTCTGCATTCCTCTGCCTACCTCTTCGGGGATTGCAGGCGTGAAGTTAAGTTATGAATATATGTATTTTATTCGTTCCACGTTTCAAAATAAACATTACCTTCACGAGTTTCCTTCGTTTTGAAACACGGAATGAATAATATACACTAAAAAGAGTATCAAGGACAGAAAGTAAAAAATCATTTTCTGTATCGAGTTAACATTTCGATAAATCTAAACACATACAAAAATTCCACACATCAACATGCGCAATGCAATGAAAGAATGTGAATAAAATGCAATGTTAATAGAGTTTTAAAAGCTAACGCGTTAAGAGCTAATGTATTCATTTAAAAACAAACATTATTCAACGGCGGATTTCAGTACAATTTTAAAATTGCATTAGCATGTCTCATTTATATTGAAGTATCGAACTATAACTTGACTACACCTACATATGTATATCATTTAGTTTTTTCTTTAAAAAAGAAACAAAATAATTAAACGTTAGAACTTGTATATCTTAGTTGCTATGCAGTATACAATTAAATTTTTATATAAATCGAGAAAACTCGATAAGCGTCTCTCAAGCTGTGTTAAAAATCATTCCTTTCTAAAATTAATTTATATTAATGCCACCGGCACAGTGTGTGTACGTGTAAATACGATAAGGTGAACGCACTCGGCACAGAGCTAGATCCGAGACAGACTGACGGAATGTGTTGCCAAACGCAATGATCGGAACCCGCGCCTTACCACGCTTCGGGTGGTCATTTGTTCTACTCTGCCTTCCGCACTATCCGCGCCAACTGATCTCATTTAAAAACGATTCTTTTCAAAAGCGGATTGGTTCTATGCTAGTAAAACATTTAAAAGGATTTTAGATCTTATTCATGTTGTGTAGCCTTGTTACGTGCTTTTATATCGTTTTTATTTTTATAGTGTGTTTATATACAATGTAAAATGTTTTCGTATTATATTGTCGTAAAATAAGGTTTGTACATAATGTACATCGAGTTTAAATTTTGAGTTTCAATAAGGGATTTTTTGAATATTTATTTCTGTAACCTACACTAACCCTTATGAGTAATTTAGAAGAATATAAAATTTATATCAAAGTTAGCAGTAAGATTTAAATAATTTAAAAAAAGTTGAAGTTCTATTTACGAATTAATTGAATTCCGATATTTGAAAAATGCAATCAACAGAAACGCGAGTTAGAAGAAACTGAATAAATGCTCACACAATTCCATATATTTTTTAAATAATATTAGTATTGATTTAATCGCTAAAGAAACACAAAAAATCACTGTTTTAAGCTTATTTAAATAACACAGATAGTTAATACAAATACTGATATATGAACATGAACAATTCTAGAAGGCATAATAATAATACATGTAAATATTATTATTCAATATAACGTATAATATAAGTCGAGACCTTGAACTTTGAACTTGAGGCTAGCTGATATATACATACATATAATATGTAGTTATGGATCGCGGCGCGATTTCAAGGACATTCCTTTACAAGATCAACGACAAGATCACGACCTTTGTGCACTGAGTCTTGGTGACACAGTTGACTAATCATTCAGTAATGAAACAAAGTACTGTGAAAAATCTTTTAGAAAGAACATTGTAATGGAAATTAAGATTTGACTCATTTTGAAGAAGCATGTGAAGTATTTAGGGATAAAAATATTTAGCGCTTGGTTCTAGCTGTCTAGCACATTGACACATAATGGGATGATATGATAATAATCATAGTTATAATAATTTTTACATATTTTGCAATACAATCTAAACCACATACCGTACGTAATGTAAATCCGTCAATGACGTAATTATAAGCAAAAAAAAATACTATCCAGGGCATGTGAAGTCAACTCTTAGCCAGGCAGACTATGGACTTAACCCTCGCATTCTGAGAGAAGATCCGTATCTAATAATCGAATTACAGTGTTGATGATGATAATTATATTATTACCAATATTTCCATGGTTACATCCTAGTATTGACAACATGTTATTTCTAGAGATGGAAGTATGACTCACTCTGGTAACGATCACCATGATGACGCCGACATGTGGTAACCGGCCCGCTCTGCAACAAAATGATACACTAATTAGGTACATATTAAAAATTACATTAACCTATATACTCATATGTAAAGACTGCGAACAGATGTCTTTGTGCCTGTTATTATGAAAATTGCGCGCACGGAAAATTGTTACACCTGGTCTATACCAGGTTTAGTTTAGTCAAAGTTTACTATGTAAAATGGTAAAAGGTATGAATCCCTAGTACGCGAGTGTCACATTAAAGAAATATGTGGCTTTCTAATTTCTACAGTCAATCGTGGAGTAAGCGTGGAGTTCTGGAGTGGTGGCTGATTAAACGTAGAGTACGACGTCCTCCGACCGATGGGATAACGATCTACAAAAGACTGCAGGCAGAGGCTGGAGGCGGCAAGCCGAGGTCAAGGCGCGATGGGGTCATAATGGGTCATAATTCGATGGGGTCATAATTTATGTTCAGCAGTGAACTAAGATTGGCTGATGATGTGGTTATCTAAGATATAATGTAACTGGTAATAACGGCGAAAGAAACCATCATTATGAAAATAGAAGAACTTATATTTTTAATGATATGTTTAAACCATGTGGAAGACTCGACGCTCACTTAGCAATTGCGGAGAATAAAAGTCATACTTAATGGCGAAACGATAAAAGGATTGATGAAAATAATAAACACCACTTTGTTTCAAGGAAGTACACTTATAGAAGAAGCTATGCTATGATATAACAGTCAATTAGTTAGTGTTAATCAAATTGCACCTGCGTAAGGACAAAAAGAAAACTAAACGACACAATTATATCAAGTTTTTTTTCATAGGTATTGCCATTTGAATATTGTAATTTTTAACGTATTCTGTATATACAGAAATTATGTAATATCATAACTTACTTAAATGGGCAAGTATATTAAACAAAATATAGCATCACCAAGCTTGCTCCTCACCGGGTTGGATAACAGTTTTCAGAAAAATATTGCATCGTCTCACCATTGTTGTAAGCCTTTTGATACATTGTGTGTAGCCCCAAGATATTGTTTTATTGTTCAGTAAGACAAAGGATATCTTCTCAGTAGTATCGAGCCGATCTGCGATACTCGAATGTCTAAATAAGTAGTGTGTTTATAATGATTATTAATTTACCATCAGGCCAGGTTATTTACGGGTTAGGCAGAGTGCACACACCGCCTATAATATAATCTATGAATCTAATGTACAGTCAACATTTATCAGGAATTCATTTTAACAGGAAGTTCGAAAGACCAAGCATTTTATTTAAATACATATCAAGTATGAAATCGTATAGTATATGTTTACATATTTTAAAAATTAAATTAACGATAAATTTCTTACAACACACATGTACCTACATAATGATGTTAGATAAATAATTTTTATTGTGTAAATGGTTTAAGCAGTTTTTAATTTAGGTGTTTTTGTAAACAAAGGAATATTATGATAATAAACTGTGATTTCTCTGATAATAATGTTTGTTACATACACCTCAAATTCCATACGTACACATAACACAGTACGCAAATAAATGCTAGTTTAGAGAAGTGTTTCGAAATGATTCGATTTCAAGAGCGGTTTAGGAGAAATGTGGGCGATTATGATTTCGCCAAATCTAACTTTATAATTGTTATGCAGTTTTCATGCAACCATTACGAGTCATACGACGTACTGATGAAAATATGACCAGAGTTGGCGTTTTTCACAAGAATTCTCGTGCTCAAGTGGTGTTCAAACGACAGACGTCAATACTTATTAGTGAAGTTCTTAAAACTTCATAATCATAATCAATGCTGGATATAGGCTATGCTTCCGCAAAATAGGGTTTATGTCCGTAATCTCCATGCGGGTTGGAGATCGCAGGGCACAGTTCTTCGCACCGCCGGCGCTGCTGCCCGTCGGCGGCCAGGGCATTTGGCCGTGCCTATTTAGGCTGCGCTATACCGCTATTAGCCGAATCAGCAGATTAAAACTTCCAAGCCACGAATTCGTCATTTTCAAATATCCATTAATATGCACTGGCTCAACATGGTGGAGTTTGGTTCGAGAGTCCTTCGGTTCAATTATGAGAAATGCCATCTACTTTACCTAACTTTACTAACTATAAACCAGTTTTTGCTGGTGTAATTTTAAATAAAAGATAGATTTTTTTGAAATTTCGGGAAGTTTTAAATATAATGACTGCCTTTTAGCAATTGTAATTAAATTTTAAGGATGTAATGTTGACTGTTTTTGAATAATTATTGCTTCTTTTGATACAAAAAAAAAAACTTAAACGTAGCATTTAATATTATCCTTACATCCGGGTGCTTAATTATATAATTGTTGTGAAATGGACATGGTTCTGAGTTATATAAAAACATTATTTTGGGTATCTACATAAAAAATGCGTTTTGGGATCTTAGTTCATAGTGGCAGGGGAGTGTAGTACACTCCTAAGAATACTAGAAAACACATTCAAGTATTTTTTTATGTAATATAATTGAAGAATTCGTTACACAAGGTGATGGACATTCTCGTGAAAAAGTCGGGAGAAACTTTATAACGAATTCTATGAAAATGTAAAAGTGACTTCTATTAAATTATAACATTCTATATTTAACTCACTTTCTGCAATTTGTGTTATAACTGTTTTCACTAAAAGGTATCTATTTCTTGACACCTACATATGTGCCTGCACGCAACGAACATAGGAATATGAATTGTTAATATTATACAGCTAAATAAATTCAAAATATAAGTTTAGGCTAAAATATAAATACCGACATCTTATTCTATTTGCTAAAATAACAAAGAAAATAAGTGTTGATTTATTTTTTAAACGATTTAAAAGGCCTTTTTTGATTTTTTATCGTTTTACCCAACATTGTTTATCCCTTTGCAATGTTTACAAAACCGTATAAGTAAGCAGTAGAAGTCAAAAGAGTTTGCATTAGGGCTGAAATATTAAAAGTCAAGTTTTTATAAAAGAAAATATATTAATGACGATATCATCACGTCCAGTCCCTTGCAGGGTAGGAAGAGAGCACCACACGCTAAATATCTCTATCCTTACAGAGCAGATATGCTTCTTGCACATTTACTACTCTCTTCATACCCTCACACTTTTTGATTTTTATAATAAATTTTGAAATAAAACAGTTGAAGCATTTAAGGCCTCAGCGCACCGGCAAGACTACAGTCAACTTATCAAAATAGAATTAGGTTATTACCTGAGAGTAGTCAGGAAACTGTCAGAGCTGTCAATTTCAAAACCTTAGATCGCCGTGTACCTTTGTCTAGCTTTATCCGCTTAAAACCGGAATTAAACGACCCTGCTCTGGTAATAAAGACCACAGTAGCCGACATTTTACGAATTTCTGCTTTCATTGTGAAACCAGGAAATTATGTGTAATTGTGATAGTTTTAGGTACAGTCGAAACCAGCTCAGAAGTTTTGCTCCAAGTTTACTTAAACTAATTCTCGATAGTGCACATAATGTCAATTCAATTATTTATAAAATAATTTCGTTTTCAATGTTACTAATTATGTATCTTTTTCAAGATGCTTTAATTTCTTTCTCCACTTTTACTAATACTAAAATGCTTACTCATAGCAATCAATAATAATATTTATATAATCAAGAAATTAGTACGTACCGCGATAAAATCACCCTCAATGCGTCGGAACTTATGACATAACTTGTAAAAAGTAGGAGCATATACACACGCCCCTGCCTACCCCTTCAGGGAAATACAAGCGTGATAACAAGTTACGAAAAATTAGTATCTTTAAAACTCAACTCAAAGAACAAAAATCTCTATTTAATGTAATAATGTAATTAATGTAATCTGTAAATGATGTGTAAAATTAATTTGCCAGAAAGCCGACCACAGCCCTAGATGTGGCAACATTTAAATGAGTGTGGAGGCAGGTGTTGATGTCCGATTGTGTGTTCGAACGGCTCGCGGGGCTCGCCTCCAACAATGCGACTGCTAATGCGAATGTTTCAATAACAAACAAACTGGCAACACAATTTGTATGGCAGTCACTTCGCATGTTCCTCGCTTTACATTTGTGATGTTTTCAACTGAAGTAGGTATACAAAGCTTGTTGTCTGGAGCAAACCGCTCATAATCGATAAGCCCGCCAATAGTTTTGTGCTGTACCTGTTTGTCTTACTAATAATGTCTTCTATACATTGTACAATACAGTATATTATTATTATCATTACTCATGCAAACACTATCTGTGAACTATGACTGTTCACACGGCTTTTCATTTGCTAAAACAAATAAACAGAATATTTTGTAAGTAATATCTAAAATCGAAACAAATAAAAAAATAATGCCCACAACAGCTCGTAAAAACGCTCATTAGAGAAGGAATCATATCATCGTAAGATTTAGACAGGTTTTACTTTTAGTAAATTGGAATCCAAGTTAGAATTCTAGTATCGTATCATACTATCGTATTGTAACTTCTTTATTATAATCATTAAACTTATATTTAACGTCTTAAATTTAATATTACAAGTTATTAATTATTTGTAAAGATAAAGCCAACTTGATCGCACATTAAACATTCTGCCCAGCAACTATTTCGCTTCGTATCACAGATCCGTGTTGGCCAGGTGTTCAAGTCCTGCAACATTCCAAGAGTTTATTGTGTGATAAAATTCGACTAGATCTGTATAGAAACTTCTTAATATTTATATTGTAGCTATGTTCTGCCTAAGATTTTAATACTATAGGAAGTTTTACAGGAATGTCTATTATTAGGCTAACTACGTTGGTTTATAAGGTTTAGATAGAAAAGGTATCAAGCCAACATCAGCATTTAGAAATAAAAGTACATATCATCAGCCTATCTAAGTCCACTCTTGAACGAAGACGTCGCCAAAGACACGCCATTGCGCTACCTAAATAAAGATCCAGTAATTATAGATAACCTGATAATATTTTTTTCATATTGTTATGATTATCCTGAAGCTTAAAAAACAACAAATCGATAAGAACGAAAATGAATTTGCACGGATTACTCCTGCGCAAAATTTTACCAACATCAAAATTTGTACTTTCCCCATTATAACCCCCATAGCAGCGTACACGCATTAAATATTCACGCACTGAGCCACCGACCCGTGACTGAAGAGCAAAAAGAGAAATACTGGTGTACTTGAGCGCCCTAATCACTATGGAAGGAGACAAAGGCAGTTGGAATGTTTTCAGTACTATGACAGACATAAGTAATTAATGTGTGCAGTAGGTGCTATGACAAGAGAAGATCCAGTATTGTGACATTATAAGATTATTGTCTGATCGTCGCAACAGGTTCCCAGTTAGGTAGGCAGAGAGCAATGAAGAATATCTCTACCTATACGAATTTTATTTTATCTACGTTGATAAAGAATTATACGAATATATGTATGGATGCCTCGTTGGTCGAGTGGTTGCAAGCGCAACAGCTGATGTAGAGATTCCGGATTTGATTTACGGGTCGGGTACTATTGGGTTTTTGTAGTTTGAAATTGCTAGTGGTGAACCGGAGATCGGAAAACTCGATCGGTCGGTCCGAAGTAGTGACCCCTTTTCCCATAATGGGACATAAACGTACTCTGGTGAATCGTAGGTACAAACTATAATCCTCTGCTTATTTCCTCGGTAAATACAGGCGTGATTTTACATAAGATTAAATTCATAATAATAAAATAAAATTACTTGACCCCATATGCTTATTACAATTAAATTCGTGTACAGAAAGAACTGAGGAAACTCACAAAAGATGATTATCTGCCTTCGTTAGCGCTATCACAGTTATATTTTGCTGAATGTTCAACAAATAATTTCTTACTTATGTAGATATCACAAAGTCTACAGTACTGCAAGACCATTGAACATTATTCACACAGCGGAATTTGGTACTTAAAATGAAAGGGTAACTGGTTCGATGTTTCGTAAATACAAACTTATTCAGATGTTTTCGTGTGTTTACACAAAAAAACCTACCTACACTTTGCCTGTGTTCCACAATATAGTCAAAACTTCAAGGTCGATACGTTTTAATCAAGTAACCAGCACTTTAAAGTATGTAGCCTCTAATTGTGGCTCGAACATTACATACACGAGTCACTAATAACATTTTTATCGTTTCATCACTGCCTAAGGTTTTTTTTTTCAAAATAAATCTACCTTCACTAAGTGCGGTTTGACAGACTACATATACCTACTTTAAAACATATTTTGGAGAACTCTATAATAAGTTAGTTTCCTCACAGCGCTTTCTTTTGCCAACGAAATTAACCAATTTTAAAGCATTTTCAAAATTTATAAAGAAACCAAGAATCTCAAAGAATTCGAAACACTTCGAGCGAACTTCTTTACATCGCTCCAATTCAGATTGACAAAAAAACAAACACGTGAGGTATATGTCAATTCATTGAGCAGTCCAAAATTTAGCATTAACAGAGTCATAAACAGGCAATGAATGGACAAACACACCGGAAGTCTATTATCAGTAGGGCGTTCATCTCGCTGCGCAGGCCAGGCACGTACGCTCAGTTGTGGCGACTAGGTAATGCGCAGACACGTCTCTTGTCGGAGAAAGCAATGGGCCACAGCTGATTATTTGTAAAACGTCGTTGAAATGTTCAAGTCATTAAAATGTAAAGTTCGTACGAGTTTTGCATAGAATATAGAAATTAAAAATTGTATATTAAGACGTCGTTAAAATGTACATGTAACTTCGTACGAATTGTAGAGGATATAGAAATAAATTTTTATATTGTTAGTTTATTCAGTTGCTCTAATTCATTATAATTTTACACTAGGACACAGCTGATTTCATTTGTAGGACGTCGTTAAACTGTCATGTTCTTACGACTTTTGTATGGGGTATAGAAATTAAAAATTATAGATTGATCATGTTATTCAATTGTTCTAGTTTATTCTTGGTTTAGTCTTAATGAATTTTTGGGTCTTAAAATTTTTAGTAGTGACTCGAAGTCTGGACTTGTTGCCCCGTGTATGGCAATAAGCTCACCACCTATTCCAAAGTAGAATGTAAACTTAACGGGTGAAACGTGAGAGTGTATTAACTACACTGCTTTGTCTACCTCTTCGGGAATTACAGGTGTTGTGCTACGTAACGTTTTTCTAAGTTTATTTGACTGTTTAATGAAGTACAGGCTGTTGAGTCGTATATACCTTCATCATTAATAGTAATGTTCAAGGATCAAGATACTATTATAGGCGGGTTTCTGTAGCACAGTTTTATTACATATTTTATATCATCATCATTATCATCATTAGTATTTCTCAGTCCACTGGTAGACATAGGTTTCCACCAATGAGTGCCATTAGTTAAAATAAACGAAGTCTATCAGAAATCTTACTCAATTTACTGAATCCTAATAAACATAGCTTAACTAACGGTCACACAGGCGTGGTATAGTTACACTATTTACAAGTGGTGGGTACTTGACCAAAGAACGCTGTAAGAACACGCAGCCATATTTATCGTACAAACTCGTGTGGCCGATATCTAACGGTGTTCCGTAGTTGGGAGCTGGGACCAGATCGTGTACTTTGTATCAGAATTTGTTTCGTTACTCAGTCGTGTTAACATTTTATATGGGATATTAATTTAAAATAACATAAATTTGAAAATATTTTAATGTCCATTGTATTTAAGATAATATTAATTTAAAATAATATTAATAACATTCCTTGCCTTATATGTGTATAAATATAGCTTTAACTTATACAAGTAGGTACCTACATATTGCGGGTGACGCGGACAAATACATTTACATTTAATTGACATTAAATGACAAATACATTTATAATTATTTATTTGATGATGATATAAGAATGCACAATGCGAAAGTCTACAGGCGCAGGTACTCAGGGATGTCAAGGCTCATCTCCTTGACCAAATAGATCAGTTACTGTCTGACAAGGGAGTCAAGAGTCTCAGAACTTGCATATTAGTATGAAGAGAACAGTGAATGTTGAAGAAGCACTTCATTTATGTCAGGATAAGGATATTTGGCACTCCATACTCTCTTCCTACCTCATAAGACACCCGGCGTGATACTATAATAGTACTACTAATGCATACTAATTTAAACTGGACATGCTATAATATTCACAAGACGTGTATAATGTGTGCCAAGGCTCCGTCGAAGCCTTTCGTGTAATAATATAAGAACAGTATTTACTGATAGTAAAAAGTCATACTAATAATCCAATGCCATAGCATAGCAGGTAGATATCACAAACACTCATATTGACCTCTCTGGTAAGATTATATAATATTATATACTTACTATATATAATACTTTGTAGACATTGCTTTCAATACTAGCGGTATTGTAACATGTTGAAGTATTAAAAATATGTCATTTGAGGTCAATGAATTCAATTAGGTCAATGAACTATAAAAACGTTCCACAAAACGTGTATATGTATCACCTGCATCTAAAATATCACCATTCGATATTACCGTACTGTACGTACTCACAACATCCTGCATTTATGTGTTGGCAGAGTGTAGTACACTCCTATGATTCACCTCTTACGTTATAAGTCCCATCATGCTATATGCTATAGGGGTAAGCCTATTTGCCTTACATTAGGCACTAGTCCAGATTTCAACAACTAGAAATTTCTATTATAATTAGAAAAATACAACAGTACCCCGGATTCGCACCCAAGACACTTCGATCAGCAGTCACTCGTCCAACGAGGAGGTCAGAAGTAATATCTAAATCACCAATAAAACACCCAAACCGCCCGTAGAATTTATACCTACACCTTTAGCAGGCACCATCATCACTCCATACTACCGTATCGATTCGAACAAATATAATATTATTATTAGCATAGTGTTAACGCGCCGCAGTCCGTGACCCGACACAGCCGGTCACGGGTGAGTGGTGTGTCCGCTGACGCGAGGACTTCCTATGTCACGACACTGAACCCACCTGTACTGATTGTTTCCACTGCCTGAACCCACCTACACTGTTTGTTTTTGCGTCCCAGTGATATTAAACAATAACAAACGTAACATCACGCCTGTAATCCCCGAAGGTGTAGGCAGAGGAGTATACAACGCTTCCACGTTTCACCAATTACGTTTACGTCCCACAATGGAATAGGTGGTGAGCCTATTGCCATATACAAAGCACAGATCCAACCTCCTAGCCACTACGAGAAATTTCTACTAGAAAATCTAAGTTAGATAAATTCAATACTACAGGACCCGGGATTTGCACCCAGGACCCTCAATATACAGTCGCGGTTGCAACCACTCCACCAACGACGTAGTCCAGTTAAAATATACCATATCTGCTTAATAGTATTGATAGCATTTCAGATAGTTTCATTCCAGAATTCCTAGGTTTAATTAGTGGAACGAAAAGAAGTTCATGATGATTAGCTAATGTGTCTATGTCAATGCCACGCTATGCAAATATTTTAAATCATATCTCTCTTGTCTATGGATCCAGATGTGACATGAGAAAAAAATAAATGCATAGTCGCATGTCGATTTTGAATGCAGATCTTAATGAACTACAGTTAACTTTTTGCATACCAAGTAGAGTTTGGATTCCATAACAAAGGCTTAATGTTTTATGTATTTGTACTTATTTCGTACTGCCTATTCCCCAAAAAGTTTTGGCGGTTAAGCGGCATCTATAACTAGCCTCAGCAGAGTTATAACATTTTATTTAAAAAAGAGAAACGTAAAACAAGAAAGAGGAACAATCAGGTCAGGTCAGCACGGACAGACATATTTGGCATCTAGTAGGTACTACCTGAGTACCCCGTAACGATAACGATAAAATAAGATAACGATAAATTGACAATAATAAAGTAACTATTCCTCGTAAGGCGGTTAGGTACAAAACAATTATTAGAATCACTGAACAGTTTTCTAGTTAAATGTCGTAATATTTCCATATCGACGCAACGATATGATTGGCAACTCACTTGGGTGTTATTGCCATGTTAGCGTATTTCAAAACTAGCTACGGTTACGGAAAAAGTACATTTCAACATGTTTAACACGCGCTGTCGGTGGACGAGGATGGATATATCCCGCATCGCCAACCATCCAGGATGGATATTTCCCGCATGTTCAGGCGCCGAGGATGGATGTTTACCGCATCGCTAAGCGTGCAGGATGTAGGATTGGCCGGACCAGTGATGTTCCGTTTGACAGCATGACCCATCCGATTAAAATTGATCGTTTAAACAACTGACAGCCACAACAACAACATAGTTGCATTGTTCATTAGTAAAATATTTTCTAAGCAATTATGAAATCACGCTTATAATTATACTGTTCGGCAATTTCGTTGATTAAATATTTCATATTTAAATTAAAATGTAAGACTCAATCGTCTGAATCATTGTCGAGATCATGATCCTCAACTATAATTATTATAAATTGTAATTAAGGGCTCTTTAATTGAAATTAATGTTATTAGGTGGAGTTTTGGTATTTATTTTAATTTCTGTCACAAAACAATAATCACAATATTTAATAAGACAAATCTATAACCTTACTTGTGAGAACCCCGTCGCAAGACGTGGTGGGTGATAAAAAGTTGTAGCGCAGGTAACCGCTGCCCTCCCGCGGAACGATTTAGGTTCGCGGTATCGTAACACTTGACGTGTCAAGTCTTAATTGATGTACACACGAATTACTTATTACGAAACGGTTTAACTGACACGTGAAAGCGTTGGTCATATGAAACAATTAAAGCGAGATGCCAATATGAAACATACGAGCATATTTGAAGGAGTGACATAAAAAATTGTAATTGTACAATATGTGAAAATATGTGTTAAATTATTTATTCCAACAGCGTTCCACACAATATACAATATATCGTTTAATTACATTACTATGGCCAAAACGGAATAAACTCATAGACCAACGTGACAATGAAAGGTTTGGTTATTATTGTTATTAACAATGAATTAAAATATGAAAGATTGAGAGAGAACATAATAACATGTATAAATGAACATGACAGAACATATAAATATATGATTTATACAGGAAGTACCCCTATTGCACCCATTTTTACCGTGAAGCAAATTTTCTTATAAATATTGTATTTTAGACAGACGAAGGCTTTAGTTGCCGGTCTACATGTATAGTAAAGACGACCTTCTAATTACTCAAGGAATAGCAACTCATCTGTAAACAGCCTCGATTAGGACAGGTACTAACTAGCATATATATGTACATTTACTGACCGAGCTAACGATACTTGCAACCCCCATTCCTGCTGTCGTACCATCAATATAACATCAATAATATTACTACGCACAGAAATAGTCACTCCAATTGTCCTATTAAGTCGGTTGCAAGCGTCTATATGCCTCAGCGGCTACTTATGACAACTGTCTGCTCGTTTGCTGCTCTTTTCAAATAATTTTTTTTTGTTATGCCTTTAATACATATCTTCACGTGAGGTCCCTTACGGGGTATGCAGAGCACGGAGTGCCAAATACCTTTACAGACCTGCGGTGCATCTTTCACTTCATCACTTTTCATACATGCGCATTGATTTCAGAGATTTCTAACTACCCCATCAGTCAGAACTCGACCTATTTAGTAAAAATAGATAAGCCTTGGTATACTTTGGCATATGCGTCGTCAACGTTCGCGCTGTAGATTACTTCGTCTACTGCTATGCGTTTAATGTATTTGGGGTATATTAATAACTAGCGGACCCGGCAGTCGTCGTCCTGCCCGGGATAAGCAGTGTTACTTTCTATACTTTATTTTAAAATGATTTCTGTGTAGTTTTAACCATTAAGGTTGCACAAGCGACGGAAGCTTAAAAAATGGAGTGTCTCCCCCCTTTTCCCAACATTTCCCTTCACTGCTCTGCTCCTATTGATTGTAGTGTGATAAAAGTATACTATAACCAGCTCAGGAGTATGAAAAATAATGATACCAAGTTTCGTTAAAATCCTTCGCGTAGTTTTTGTTTCTATAACGGTTATACAGACAAACAGAATTGACCTCTCTACAGATTTATTATAAGTATAGATAGATAAATGATTATACTACCAAATCCAGTAAGAGACTAGGCGCGACTAATGTAATAACAATAATATCTTCATAGATGATACATATGTACATAGTATGTAGATTTTAAGACAAGTGAAGCGAGCGCAGTTATGTATAACTTGTATAAGCTTACGTAAATATAAATGAATGTCCTGTGATGAATATTTACTTGTTAAATAATCTACTTTCTGATTTCGGACCAGATGCATAACAAAGCTTTCTAAGTTACACTCGTTGCCCGATCGGGGTTTCATCTAGAATATTGATTGAACAGTGAAAACAAACAGTGTTTAGCACATCATTGCAAATGGAGAAAGTTCAAGGCGCTTTCTGAACGAAGTGTCAATGCAAAAAGCTATGTATTCATATCGTATTTACTTATTCTTATGCGTATGATACGAAATATTACGCCCGTTTTCTCTGAAGAGGTAGGCAGAGGAGTGCAGTACACTATTATGTTTCACCAGTTACGTTTACGTCCCATCAAGAATAATGGGCGAGTCCATTGCCATATACCGGTAACAAATCCAGGACACCAAGCTATAATAATTACATTTTAGATTTCCGCAGTTTTGATTCATTTAATTATCGTATTAACCCATGATAATCTAGATGTAAATCATTTTATATTGATAATGTTACACCCGGGGTGCGAGCACCGGGGGGCAGTTGACACCCTGAGACTGCCCGGGTAAGGAGCGAATCCTCGAGGCCCGT
>DWEC01000885.1:0-14925 GCA_018245735.1 Microceris miodesmiata
CCTAATATTAAAACTTCAGTAACACTAGGAGCTAAATTATTCTTTACTAATAATGAATAGTTCCATCAGGAATCATAATCATAGAATCAATTTCATCGATTTATTCCGAAATTTAAGAGACAGCAGCGTGGCCCAATTAAAGCTACATAAACCGAGGCATACATCTATTTTATTGTTGATTTACGGTACGGGACTCATTACTTGAATTGGATTCAGGAAGGTAATTGAAGTATAGCATATTGTTTCCATAACAATATAGGTACATGTACATAGTTTTAAATGTACCAAAATTGCAGCTATGTTCAGGCGAACACATGGGCGCTCTGGCGATGTCTGAATCTGGCTCCGGCAGTGACGTGGTTTCCATGAAGTTAAGGGCAGAGAAGAAGGGTGATTATTACGTCTTAAACGGAAATAAATTCTGGATAACTAACGGACCGGACGCAGATGTGTTAGTGGTAATTATAGATGAAAATTTAACAGATAAATAAATATTGTCCGTTATTGATAATTGTACCTACTCTCTAGTAAATTGTATCTATTGAAGCAGAACGAGGTGACTTTATTTGATATTATTGGAAATGTAAAGAAAAAACCTCTAAAAAGAGACATTGTTAGTAAAGTGTCTTGTGATTGATTCTTCTTTCTAAATAGTATACAATATTTCCAGATTATTAAAACTATTATTATAAAAAAAATTACATAATAATGGACCCACTTATCATTCCACTGTTGGAATCCATATTCCAATAGTGGAGTGGTCTTTTCTCTTATTGAGAGAGTTAGGCCATAGCCTGCCACGCTGGCCAAGTGCGGGGAGACTTCACACGCCTTAGATTTTTTTTTTTTAAATCATTTTTATATATTTCTCGTACTCATAATTATTTACAAAAATGTCTGACTAATACAACTGAGTCATAACAACCGCTTAAAGAAAGATTAATTATATTTTTCGACTAAAAGATAAATTATTTTATAAATGATTAAGAAAGTTGACCGGTTGCAACCGCGATTGCCGATCGGTAGGTCCTGTATTCAAATCTGAGGTTGGGTACTACTGGATTTTTCTAACTTAGATTTTCTAATAGAAATTTCTAGAAGATGCTTGGAGTTTGGATCTGTGAAGTGCCCGGTGTATGGCAATGGGCTCACCACCTATCCATTTGGACTTAAACGTAACTGGTGAAACATGGGAGTATACCTACTATTACTAAACTCCTCTGATTTTATGGTGGAAATTAGATTCAAATAAGAGTAGTTTTCTTGGTCGTCAGTACTCGTAGTTCCCCTTAGCAACACACTTTATTTAGTAGGTAGGTACAGTGGCGTCGCGCAATCCAAATTATTGCTTCGCGACGTGTTTAGGTCATGTTTTGTAACCTCGGAACACCTGCGCGCGTGAATGATAGAACGATTTTAATTTTAATTTTAGAATTTTCTATTGGCGATTATTCTTGTTTATTTTTTCATTGTTCCTTATTGGTAACGAGTTAAAAATAATAGTATCATTTTATAAATTTTGTATCGGAAAATAACATAATGTTCTACTAGCATGAATACCTACTTTTAAAGCTTTAGTACCTTAACCTTGTAAAGAATTATTATTCGACCCGAGCTCATTTAATTTTTTCATAAAGTGTGAAGAGAACATCATTTGGGTCTAAAGGATTAACACACCATTTGAACTACAACTTATGACTGCTACTTTCTCAGGTTTATGCAAAAACTGATCTAACCAGTAAACCTCAGCACGGAATAACTGCGTTTATAATCGAAAAAGATTTCTCTGGATTTTCGACTGCGCAAAAATTGGATAAACTTGGAATGAGGGGATCCAACACTGGAGAATTAGTTTTTGAAGACTGCAAGGTTAGTTTGAGAGGGAAAAGCAAGGAGTACAAGTACTATGTGATCTGATAAATATTTATAACAGTATACCAACCAAGTAATGGCAAACGGCCTATGAGTCAATCGCTGACCTGGATACTTAATAAGATTCATAGTGCAATCTGTTCCGAGCATCTCCGTAAATATAAGAGTTGCTAAGCTGTCTGTTTAATTTCTTTGTACATTTTAAAGAAAGATATTTGTTATCAAATAGAATTTTTTTTTTAATAGCGATATTCATGTTTTCTAGGTGCCAGCATCTAATGTACTTGGTGAAGTGAACAAGGGCGTTTACGTTTTAATGTCAGGGTTAGATCTGGAGCGGCTGGTACTGGCGGCAGGCCCCGTGGGGCTCATGCAGGCATGCATCGACACCTCCTTCGAGTACGCACACACGAGGAAGCAATTTGGACAAAATATTGGCGAGTTTCAGTTGATGCAGGTCATTAGTATTCTTTATTTGAATTTTAGTTAGTTTTTCTAACTGAATGTACAGGATTTCTCGTTTGGTACAAAGTGCATTGATATGTAAAAATGTGCAAGTATTCCGTTAGTCCTGTAGTTTAAAAGTGCTTTATATACGTAGATCGAATAATACGCATAGACAAGTAGGTATATTTCTGGGCCTCAAACTTTGCTTAAGTTGTGTGCATAATTGAAATATTATATATGTAATTTTTTAGACCTTTCAATAGAAATCAGGACATATTAAACCTCTAGATGTCACTTTATAAGACAATTGATATGAAACTTAAAACAATAAATATGAAACTGAGCAAATATAACGTGACTCACCAGAATATTCGACATCTAAGAACCATCGACATCTAAGAAGTTACGGTATATACCGTATAGGTTCTTATTTGTCGAATAATGAAACATACATTTTAATAGATAAGAAATGAAGATAACTTACATAACACGCTTGTACTTTTTTGTTTATTACCTATGTTATACTTCCCCTGTAATACAGTGTGAGTCAATTGATGAAAATAACTTATTATATTTTATGATTTTTTAGGGCAAAATGGCGGATATGTACACAATTTTAAGCGCAAGCAGATCTTATCTGTACAACGTAGCGAGGGCTTGCGACGAGGGCCACGTGAACAGCAAGGACTGCGCTGGAGTCGTCCTGTATTGTGCTGAGAAAGCCACGCAAATGGCCCTTGACGCTATACAAATACTCGGTTAGGCTTTTTACAAATATGTAACGATTGTCAAATTGATATATGTGGGTATGTACCTACCGACTTACCTAACTCACTTAGGTACATGTTTTGCGATAGCCCGACTAGTTTCGTATGGGTCGAAAACTAGTCAGGGCATGCCGAAAAATGTATGCGAGTAAAGCCGGTACATAGTATAGGATAATCATGTGCAGCAATCACGAGACATTGAATGGTAAAAATAATCATATACCTACGTATTGGATGTGGTACTGCACGTTTTGTAATATTTATATGAAAGGTTGTTTTGTTATGGCTTAATGATGTTTGAATAGAATACACGGAAACTAAGCAAAGTCTTCAACGCAAAGTTCGAAAGCATTAAGGAGGTACGGGTTTCAATAGTTTCAGGTAGTATCTAAATAATACGGTTGTTGGTAGGACATCAAATATATTACTTTATTATAGCAACTAATCATTATAATTTGATAATAATATTAATAACCTGATTTTGCAAGATTAATCTATATTTCCTATATTATTTTATAGACTCCCTTTGATCAAATCATCCGATAGGAAGATATGAACTAATTATGTTAAAGCATAAGTAAATATACCTATTATATTATTGAAGTGAAAACTTCTGTAGCCGCGTTGAGTTTTTGGTAGGGAAAAATCTTATGAGTTCGCGTTACCAAAATGCGTAATAGCAGTTTATCTGTAGCTATACAGCTGATGTATTTTGCAACATTAGTGTTTTGTATATCTTTACAAGTAAAATTGAATGGATTTAGTAAAAAGTTTAAAATAGCTTAATGTATTGTACATTGTTCAAATAGTGTTTGAGTTTGACTATCACCTTGCATCTTAATTGTAGAATCACTGTGCAGTACAATAGTGAGTACTTAATAAATATATTAACATTTTTACCTTGAAAAATAACAAAAAAAGCAATGTATTTTTTATTATTTCAAATATTCGTATGGATATTGGTGTTTGAAAATTTTATATTTTATAATATTTAACCTCTACAATGCATCACGTGATGAGTATTTCACCGTGGCTTAGAACTTCTAAGTTAGAAGGCATCTTATTACAGTGATATAACAGATTTCTAGTTGTTCAGTAATAGTTTTGTCATGGATTTGAAAAGTAAACATTATGTAATATTTAATGACATTCTAGGATTAATGTGATACTGATAATTTTAATTTAAACATTAGGACATTTCAAACTTTAATACCAAAATTATAAGTTATCAGTTTACATTTCTATCAGCAGTCCCTATGACTGCTAATTTTGTTGAAAATAGGAAAATCGCTTTGATGTTTTGTAGTGATAAAGAATAGACATTAACAGAAGTAAAAACTTATCTGTTCATTCATGTTTTGTAATTGTTTCAGGAGGTAATGGTTACATCAACGACTATCCTACAGGCAGACTACTGAGAGATGCAAAGCTGTATGAAATCGGTGCTGGTACGTCAGAAGTCAGAAGAATGCTTATTGGAAGAGTATTGAATAATGAGTACAAATGAAAGAGAAAATCTTTGTCATCAATTTATATTTATACATATATTTTTTATTCATTTCTTATAAATACATAAAACTTAATCTATGTTGTTTTTCTTTGGTATTCTATGTCCACCAGAAGCTTACCGAGAAACTAACTGATAGTGACTCAACAAAGTGCCACCACTTCGGTGGTATGAACAGCATCTGTCCCGGCCGCAGCACACAATAATATGTCTTAGCCTGTTTATATTTGGGGTACAGATTAAAATCAGGATTTCTTGGGTCTACTCTAGCTGTGTTAGTTAAAAGTTCATGCTCATGAGGGTACAAGTATTCAGAATCTTCAGGTGAGAACAGAAATATCTGTTTTTCACCAACAATCTGAGTCAACAAGTTCCTTTTAGGATCATGGTGCAATGGGGATACAGTACCCTTTGGACCATACCAGGCCATGACATCGACTGGCTCATTTGTATCTGAGAAACTACAATATTCAGGTTCAAAAATATCATCTTTGAGTTCTGGTATTTGGTCAAAAAGCTGGTACTGAGCCAAGTAGCCAACAGGTCCATTGTTGTTATAAACATGATTTATAATGAATTCCTCTACTGTCATCATCTTTTGTGTCCATTCTGAGTCTGTATAATCTTTACCCAATTCAATTGATACAGTCCTAAGTCCAGCCACTTTAAGCAGATAATTCCTATCATTCCATTTCTCTAGTGCAGGCCAATGGTTAATACAATTATCTAAGATTACAGGCTTTCCTGGTAATATATAGTTGGCATAGAAATGCTCCATACTTGGGCAATCTAAAACTTCTATAGGTATTGCATTATATTTATTAATATCAGTATTAATTTCAGTGAATTGATCACTGCTGTTAGAACTAGAGGGAATGTTTATTTCTGTTGGTAAAGCTGAATTCAGAAGAGAGGCACACTTTTGTAACAAGTTTGGGTCCCCATCTATAGGAGTTCCAAATACAATACCGAAATCAATAATTTTCATGCTCTTCCTGACAACATTCTCAGTAATCACATCACAGGTTTTTAAATACGTCAATAATCGAACGTAGGAGGCAATTGTGATGGTTTTTCTTTTATAAGGTTTGACCTCTTTCCAATTTCCAATGTTCACTTGTTCTTGCATGTAATCTAAAACTGCTTTAATTTTGGCTTTTTTATTTGGATCTTCTGGATTCAAGTCGTGTAGACCTTGTTCGATTATTGTTATACAAGTAATATCGAGTGCAGATATTTCCTCAAGTGAAATTTTTGACTTAAAGCTTCTGATTTCTTCTACGACGTCAAGGTCGGGTGACAGCTTTTGAACACTGGACATGGTCAAGTCTTGACGGAAACCGGAACTTTGAGCTTACAAACCGATCACATTTACTTATAGGATTCGGGGTCAAGTAATATCTATTATATTACATTTTGAAGGTAATAAGATGTATATATCGCTGAACTATGATATGGTAAAAACTGAGCATGACCTGAACCTGCACAAGCGCAGTTCAAGTTAGACTTAATGGACAACTGGGTCCTATATTTTTACCTTTACAGGATGACAGCAGGTGACAGTTGACACACTTGACAAATTATGATGTTTTGTCGAGTCAAGTAAAAAGCCATACAGATAAAAAAAGCATTATGTTACATTGTAAGTTTATTTATTTTCTTAATATAGGAATACGCTTCT
This sequence comes from Microceris miodesmiata, assembly GCA_018245735.1. NCBI lineage: Eukaryota > Metazoa > Arthropoda > Insecta > Lepidoptera > Hesperiidae > Microceris > Microceris miodesmiata. The sequence goes on from DWEC01000885.1 coordinate 6,275, forward strand.
CTGTATTTACATAAGAAATTATAAGTAATGATTTGTTATACAGCTTGGTAAACATATTTAAATGACGTTTAATCACAATAAAAACTACTAAAACTGTATTTTTGGTTATACTGTCAATTTTGACCTTGACCTTTATGTAAAAGTAAAAAGGTTTTGTCTATGGTAAATCATATGACTGTTGCACGTGATCTGTCAGATTATTTACATTCGTAGTGTTTTTTAGCGACATAAATTATAATTTTTAATAACCCAATGGCAAAATTACATACAAAATGATGCCTGGCAAATTTGGCGATGAGTATGTCGTGAAATGATACGTTGTGTAGTGTCGCAATGGCATTACTAGACAAATTTTTTTCAACAAAGAAAAAACTTGATAATGCGTATAGCGACTCACGAAAAGGGGGCAGGTACGTCATAGCGAATGCTTTTCATTCATTTTATTTTAATTTTATGTGTGGCATGCGTTGGTTGAGTTGACGCATGAAGTTTTTGGGTGGGACTTATGCTGTTGAAGACGGGTAGTTGACGCACGCGTCATTGGCAGTACGGCGAGCGTCACAGACTAGCGGACCCGGCGGGTGAGGTGTAAAGCATGTGATAAGCGCGGGGAGCGGGCGGGCGTGGGCGACTTCACTCCGCGACTCGGCGTCACGGAGAAGGGGGGCGATGGAAGTTCAATCAATGTTTACTTATTATTTACACGCGAGTCAGTACACTCGTACATTCCACTCCACTCGGCCGATCGCCCAATGTCATTCGGCTGTCAAAGTGCATTTAAAGTGAAAACTTCTGATATTGCATTTCATAAGTAGTGAGTGCATGTGACGTAGATTTCTCTTTTGGAGCTCTCTAACTGTAAACTATAACCAGCTGTGAGCTCAATACCAAATCGAATATGAAATAAAATGAAATTTAGGTACCATAATATATTACTTGCTATGTTGTTTTCAATTAGGTTAAGTTAAAGAGCTTAAACTTTTATAATATATAGGGATGTTATTACATTCACCTAAACATTAGAACCTATATGTGGATTGAAGCAGTGCAATCTTGTCTGTAATTAACTATAGACAAATTAAGTGGGATAGCATAGACACATGAAGATTGTGACAGTTCTGTAATAAAATTGCTTAAATGTAGTTATCACTGAAAATGTTTAATACATAGATACAAGCAGGTAACATCATTGTCTTATCTTTTGTACATGTCACCAAAAATATTGGCAATGTGAATTGCATATACAGCAGTAAGTGCAAAAGAGAAAGTTTAGTGACTGGCTTTGTATTTACTCAGGCACCAACAATGTCTGTAAATATATAGTATTTTATATAACTCTGTATCCAATGTGTTCTAAAAACCATAAGAGGTCTTGCTGGTGCACTTATGTGAAACTTGTTTTATTTTTTCTTAATGAATTTGCATAATTATTTGCATTTGTATTATTAGTTAAATAGTCACAGTGTAAAAAATCATAATTATACACTAATTATGTTCATGTTGCTATAATACATTCATATTATATTTTCTATTATACATCTAATATGAATATTTGAGAATATTCTCCAATAAGTTAATATAATCTGATGAGAACATTGCATATTTATTATATATGTTATGTGCAACATAAATTAATAGAAATATTTACTATATAAGAGTTAATTGACAATTTTTAATTTATATGCATGTTTATAATAGTTCCAGAAGTTTTGAACTGCATTAAATTTATAATTAGAATCCTGTAGCATTTTAGTAATAGTAACTCTTAATTTTCTAAGTGATATATTTCTTGTGTTTTTCTTGTTACACAGGTCCTCTGAGATAGTTTTGGAGCAAGCAAGGTTGCTTCTGTACAAAGAGTGTGACAGGAGGGGCAGGAAAGTGTTGTTTGATTCTTCCACCATCGAAAAGGTTCCAGCCAGCAAAAATGACAAACCAGATGTTTGGCAGACTGACAAAATTCCATGCATTGTTGAGGTGTCTGGAGGGTTCACATATTTAGTAAGTGCAAAATACGATTACACTAATTAATTAATTGTTTATTTATTTAATACTTTCACTTGTAACTTAAGCTTTATAATGTAACATATTCAACTATTCTGTTTAAAACTATGGGCATTTTTACTATAATAAATTTTGTTTAATATATGCTCTTTAACATATTTGTTAATAAAAATTCATAAGACAACTCAAATTCATCACATTATTCAATTTAGAATTAAATTTATGTACTATATAGGCTTTTTAGAATAAGGTATCCAAAATAAAATATCTAAATTCAAGTTAAGAAGAGCCATAAATAACAAAATATATCCAAAAATATCAATATCCTAACACTACACTGTTAGCATAGCGAAATGTCAATATTTTAGCTAAAAAACAAATTTTAGTGTTTAGTGGTTGAAGTTCAGCATTAATACTGCGACATTAGCCAGCTTCGACGGCGGATATTAAAATCTGAATATACTATTACGAAACAGAAGTATAGGACATACCTAGCCTTAGCCTTAAAATTAGCCGTTCAAATATAAATATATATCTCGATTATGCAACACATGCGAAGTTTCATTTTGTAGATCAGTGGCGCGACGATTACTTAAAACCTTTCGACTCATTTTATGAATGCAGTGACTGAATTAATTAATATGTGCATTAAACATGTAACAATAATAATAATACTGAAACAACAAACCAAATGAAGATTGCTTTTTGTTAAATTATTATTAAAATTAACAAGCCACTAATAAATAGATACTTCCGATAGATTCATGTATTAACGACCTTCAACGTGTTATCGTTAATAAATTTTGAATTTCGTTTAACGGTTTTAATAGTTGCACGTTTGTGTCAAACTGACACATGGAAATGTTTTTTCACTAATTTATTGTATAATATGAAGTTGTAAATTTACTTTCAATACAGAAAAATACCAAAATAGTTCATAATGGTCATTGATTACGCCACTACCTCCGCAACTCTTGATGTAGCTCACAATATCAGGGCGAGTGCTATGATATTGTTGCTTTGTGAGCATGTTGACCGAAACAGTTAAATAATTGCCCTTTATATTTTGCTTGAATTGATGGTACTCTAAATTTGACGTGCTAAAAATTCTTAGTCCTACTTACATTAGGCTTTCTTTTGCCGCTAAAACGAAATCCTATGAACAGTGTGACGTCACAATTCATATCTTTACCTTGTGTATACGCTTCAAGATTACGATTACGCGTGTAATAACATGATTAATATTATTCACAGCTCAGTCGTATACAATGTAATAGATCCGTATTTTTGTGGTACTCTCTTTGTACCTGGTGTATGGTAACAGGCTCACTGCTCACCCCCTATTCTGTTGCTCTTATAATACAAGGTTAGGAGTACCACATTCCTCTGCCTGCTCCGTCGGGGAAATACAAACGTGATGTTATGCACTGTTTAATGTTTTTTTTGGTTGGGAGAGAAGGGGGCGGGGAGGTGTGAATTTTTTAAATTGTAATAACCCAAAACGTAAGCAATTCTCTAGTCTAATTATCATTCGTTATATACAAGTAGGTGCTACCAATGGGAACGTTAACAGATAGCGTACAGTTTGATTGTTACATAGTACAAAAATAACCCACAATTGAGACATCGTGCCGTCACGAGACTTAATTCACGGTTTATTCGCACTGTCGACCACTAGCGGCTATATTTAGACCACTTAAACATGTTAGCCTTTTTGATTACTACTCCCGTTCGTAAGTGGATCTAATATCGTGGGACTCGGCGCTCGGGTTAAAACGACCAATATCATACGTGTCTTGATGTTATTTCTTGTATGGATATCGCATACCCGTTTTCGCCGGTTCGTACCATTTATTTTTTCAGGTCTTTCCATCAATAAATGATATTGTGAAATATGTACCTACAATAATAATATGCTTTAGATAGTGGAATTGATAAGATTGCGTTTTTTAACTAATGTTTGCGAGTTTGTATGGAAACAACAGTTTTTTTAACGTTGGGACCAAGTTTGTTTTATTTTTGAACTAGTGTTATATAAATTGGCGTGGATTTTACATCGAATTTCATTTAATAAAAAAACGACATCATCATCATTCTCAGCCTATCTCGGTCTACTGCTGGACATAGGCCTCCCTCAAAAGGGGGATTATGCCCGTAATCTCCACGCTGGGCATGCGGGTTGGAGATCGCCAGAGACACTGATCGATTGAAAGCAACACTGTAGTTTTACTATTTTTCTTTATTTCTCAACAGATACATAGTATGATAATATCTCTAATATTAATTTACATAAAAATTAAACAGTTTATTAAAAAAATATGTAACACAACCAGAAATATGTACACATTATAAGTGCTATAAATTGATTGTTAGTTTCAATATGTTATATAGTGGTTTGCTATCGTATGGAACTATTTTTAAATATACGTATAGGTGTAACTAAATTAGCATGTACATGTTATACCTCATATGGATGTACTAAGCCACCGCAATAGCAGTGAGCACTTTGAAGAAACTATTAGTACATCTATTTTTAAAATTTCTAAAAGCGTCCTTCCTTTTACTATTAATAATAACAAAACGTACGATTACGAATCGGCCATTCGACTTTCGACGTCCTATAGTCTCGTATTAGAATGGCTTGTGCATATTTTATATACTTAGGTACATACGTACGTTCTGTCTATCACAGCGGTCACGTGATTCGATGATATCACTATTCATTTACATGAACTATGAACTTTTACTGAGTTTTTTTTTTCTTTTAGTTTATTGTATCCACTGTTTTTATTATTCTTTGCAGTTCTTGAACTCTGCGTCAGTTTCCAACTTATTTATGAAGGACATTTAATAAAGAATCGTCAGTGCTCATGTGACTCCAATTAAGACACCTAATTTGCGTATATATATGTCATATATTATTTCCGTGCGTCAATTTTGGTCGTAATTTTGTGTTTAATGAATCACAGTCCAGCCAGACCGGCCACTGATTGTTTGTTTAATGATTTATACCGTTTCGTGCACTAGTGGCCTTGATGCGGCGGCGTCTCGCAAACGATTTGTAAAGTTAAGCAACACCGCTCGTGATTGGGGGTTTTGGATGCATCACATCTCAGTATCTCCAGGATTCAGTACATCTCAGTTTCTATCGTTGGAAAACAAATGTTGTCCCTTAATGGGATGCCTTCATGACTTTACCGAAACTGTTGATTATTCGGTAGCGTGGTAAAATATACGTTTCCCCTTTTTAATGGCGGGAAGAGATACATACCTAGCAGTGGGATTTCGTAGTGGGTACTACTCGTATATTTCATTCAGCAGTAGATGCGGTCAAAAATAGTTACATAAGTGACACTTTATTGTTCGCAACGCTGTATCATACGCTACGACGCATCGACGTAGGCGTGGGTAAATGGTACTCGTATATGACGTCTCTCTTATTGTCCGTATGAGAGACGAGCTCGTTGTATTTTTACGAATGGACAAACAACTATTAGCGAACCGATAATGATATGCTACGTCTCAGTGAAAAAGGTGACATTAAAATAACGAATGACACTTTTTTACGTATTCTCCTCGTTTTAACAGATCCCTTTTTATATATGTACATGTTTATGTACAGCCCGAGCTTTTCGCTCTGCGTGTTTCTTTTGCGTTGTGTATGTATTTTATTAACAAAATAGATGAATTAGACATTATATTTAGTACTGTACAATATGCTATTTTAATTAAGAATCATCGGAGAAGTCTTTGAGAAACTTTATTATTATGCATCAGTTATTATAATCACTTTAGCGATGTCGTGTAATACACCATCTGTTGCTAACTAATATGAATATTCCAAACAATGCATCATATTGCATTTGATAAATTTATATTTACGATAAATCGATTTTTTGGCTCAGAAATTCTCACCTTGTAATTTAGCATTGAAATCCTTTAAGGCGTTTCCGAAAAATCATTTGTCATACCCATATGTACGTACATGTATAGAATAATCGTTTCTTTAACTTTAAAGGTTCTCTTTTTAAACACTAAGTCATCGCCCGCCAATATTTAAATATTACCTGCAGCGCGTACATTATGGATGCGGTATTCAGGACATGAGGATTTATTATTAAGCGTTTTGGGACCATCTACATCATTAAATGATATACCAGCTTAACTCAAGTACGAATTTTCGTGATTTCGGTATCCTGTCTATCCCGAAAAAAAAGGTGAAAAAATATGTATAATGTGAAAAACAAATGTTAAGCCCGTTCATATTCACACATGCGATCCATATAACGTTACAGATGTAAGGCAATATTATACGCACTGGAGTTCGTCTAATGTTACATGGGTGTGCGTTGTTACTCGGGCACATCACAATTTAATATCGGTCACATGTGCTGTGCGTCTGGTGTTATATCCACACGTGTAGGTACTCCATGGCCAGATAAAATTTTCTTTAAGGCACGCAAATTCTGCCTTAAGTCTCATCCTAGTGAAGAACCGAATAGTGGAATGATAAAAAGGTCGACAGACTAGGTAATTACTTTAGATCACAATGCATTGACAATATCACCTTTATTTCATTGCCTAGTGCTGTGGCATAAATAGCATTTATTATAGCGTGACGGCTAGCTGATGGGAACTGGTCACCGTCGTCTATGAACATTTACAACGGCCGAGGAGTAGCCAATGCGTTGGCGACTTTCAGTGGATATTTTTTCGCCTTACTCATAAAGAAGCACATTTTCATTTTTACATGTGCGTGCTGAAAACGAGCTTGTAATTCGAACCATGGACGTCCGTCACGAGTCCGGTTGATGTAGATGGAACCTCATACGTTAACTTGTAGTGACGTTGTTTGCTTTTTTCTTTCATACATATGTAGATAATGTTTGAATAGTGTTCCATTGTCAACAGTACAAGGGGCCAGCGGCGGACGCGAGCGTTCTCGGTAAGATGATATTCGGCGCCGTCGCGATGAACTGCAAGAGTGTCTCCTTGAAAATCCATATCATGAATGACCCGAGAAGGTATAATTTATTATCCCTATTATATCGGCAGGCCAGGTTCCTTACGGGATAGGTAGATAGCATCGAGTCAATTATTATTATCCTCAAAGACCTGACGTCCTTCTTCTATATTTAGCATCTTCTTCATATACATTTCGAAGACTTGTGGCTGGTGACTTCTCCCATCTTACTATATTTATACTACAGATAGACTTAAACTATCTACCCGTTCGTTCTATTTAAGTACTTTAACAATGCGTTCTAAAAAAGTTGTCTAATATCTAAACATAGGTTGTAGAATGTGAAGTAAATGTATACGGTGGAAAAAATTTAAGCACATACGTCCTTTACTGTTCCAAAAAAAATATTTACCAGTTCACTCGTTTAATTATGTAACTTCAAGATAAAGTGTGATAAATTTGATTGTTACCGGCGTTGCACAAATGTGTTTTGTCTGAACAAACACAGCGTGCACCGAAAAATACAAGGTTACGATCCATTTGGCATATGTCCGGCGTGCACTCGGGCCCCGGATACGATACCTGCCCGTGCAAATATTTGTACATTAATGATGTTCAGATATCCTTTTGTTTCCGGTACTTTAGTATATTTGGTACGATATATACATTAACTATCAAATCAAAGGGTGCGAAGTGTTTATTATTATTTATTGATATTGCTACTATTTTTGAGTGTCCGATTACCTTATTTAAACTAAACGTGACTGTTCAGTGCCTACTACAATTCTTTTATTAAATAAGTTCGCGTAAATTCTTTGATATAATCTGCAGATTTTGCGATTTTACTAACATGTAGCTGCATAGTATCGTAATTGTACGGATAGGTTATAGACACAAGGTTCTAAAGTTCGATTGAAATTCTATAAGCAATATTTGCATGGAACGCGCACTGAATGCAAATACTGTTAAAGGCAATGCCTATTAAAAACTCGATTGTTTTATATGTACATAAATGTATTAAGAAATTTGTGGTCACCCACAATAGTGAATAATGGGCCAACATGAAAAGCTATGGTTTTAATCTATCTCATTCTGTAAGAGCTCCGTGTCCGACAGTGGGACGACTAAAAAGAGTTTGATGAAGATGTGTGGGTGATATATTGAACTGTCGTAGTATCAATCCATGTAATCCAATTATGACAACACAGTGATTTTTGTTTCTTCTTTGTTATGAATGTTTTTTAGGTATTATCATAATCAAACTTGTTGTCAGGCTAACTTGGCCTTGTGTGTCAGGTAGATAAATTATAAGCAGTTACTCACCCGTTTAACTGGACGAAGTAAACATTAAGACATGTAGATTTTCGCGATTCGAATAGCCTAATTTATTGTAGTTCTTACGTTCCACTTCTGGGTATGATCTTTTCCACAACTGTGGGAGATCTAGATCATACTTCACCACGCCGCTCCAGGGCGGATTGGAAATGACGGGCCAGTGTCCAATTCGTTCAGTTGGATGTTTATAAATCGCTTTTAAAGTCTCCGACGATTTCTAACGATTGTCAGCTAACGATAACGCGCTAACGCGCTAGTGCACGCCTTACATTTAATAAAAAAATCTCTAAGGTGTGTGAAGTTTGCCAACTCGCACTTGGCCAGCGTGGTAGATGACCTTATGACCTAT
>DWEC01000886.1:0-14921 GCA_018245735.1 Microceris miodesmiata
ATATCCGACACATTACCACCAAAAGTTATACAATCTTACCTATTTGGAGAAGTTCAGTGAATTGTACAACCATGTGACATAGGCCTATAGATTCGAAATATTTGTTTATGTGCGAAGTGGAACGATCCATGAAAATAATTACTAATTTAAGACAGATTTAAAATATTTCCTAATGCGACTGTTTACATACCGAGTGCATTGGAACAACAGTACACTACACGGTGGACCTATGTTGCATTGAATATGTTAATAGACCACCTCACACCAGAAAAATTCCTGTTTACAAAGCAATTACCGGTATACTTAGTGATTCAGGCTGTTGAACATTGTTCAACACACTTCTAGCGACTTTAATTTAGAACGTCGTAGATATACCTACAACTACAACGTTTTAAATGACAAATAGTAAATTTCATTGCGATTCATCCATTTGACATATAAACATATTTCTTACAATACATGTAACGGCAGTTACTTACACACAGTCCTTTAACAGGTTGATCGAAATGTTTACTGTGTACATGTCCGTCCACCTTCCATAAATCTACCCCCAATGTTGCTATGACAACTTCACACTTATTTTGTGATATATAACGTCATAGAGCTTAAACGTCAGTAGGTTTTCAATGATCATTTTATTAGTAACATTATCTACAGAGGCAGAGTATGGGACCCGCGCGCAACAGATCCGCGAATGAGGAGGAAATAACGTACCGTTAGAGCTGACCGCTGCGCGCAGTCACTGCATCGTTGACAGTATGAAAAGCTGCGAATTCCACGGTGCCCCATGTCGCGTGGCGTGGCTGCCCAGCCGACATGCCACGCGTTACTCATATTTCATAATGTGCTCTACCGCCAACCGTGTTGGATCAATGAATTGTTTCGTAACATCGAACGTTTATGAATGCTTTTACGTATGTGCATACGTGTGTATAAAGCCTCGGATCCACCGAAGCGCACGCTGTGCACGGGCATGCGACGCACTGGTTAATTTGTTTGACAACGTGGGTTAGCGTTTCCACTGCAGCACAAGCTACACACGAAACTCACGTAAAAATACATCCCCTGTGTAAAAATACATGGTCATACTGAGCGAGTGGCATCAATGAGCATATTATACAAACCTTCTCCGTGGAAAAATACATATATGTATCAATTTTCATAATAATCGGTACAGTAGTTTTTGAGTTCATCGATGACATACAGACAAACATTCATTTTTATGTATTAAGAAAATGAATCGCTAAATGTGTTGCTAAGCATAAAACTCCAGAACAGCTAAACCGATTTGGCTGATATCTTTTTTGTTGTATATCATGAAGTCTGAGAAATGTTCTGGAGTGAAATAAAATTGAATGTGGGTTGATGAAGGGACTATTTAACTAATTTATAAATTAGTACTATGTAACCGCTAACCTTAACTTATTTTTATATACATACATAAATGTTTGAAGGTTCAGGTTATTTATAGGGCTACCTTCATTTTAGACGTGTCGCAAGCAATTGGGAAGAAGACACATGGACCTTCGTTTTTGTTATAAATTAAAGAATAAAATATTGCTACATGATGTCTTCGCCCATTTGTCTTTTAAATCATTTTTTTCCGTTGTATAATCTGTTTTTTTTTTGACACTTTAATATGCTACTAATTAATTTGTAAGGTGCCAGCGCTGGTGAGTGATTAGTTACGCGGTCTTAATTATTCAAATCGTTTAGGTAATTTTTAATATTTATGCTGATATTGTTAAGAGGAAGAGGTACATGCGCAAAACTGTATGATCATGTTCATTGCTAACCATGTCGTTAACTGTAGTTCTGGCGTGGTACTGTACTCACTATTGCTATGTACACATTCATCATCATCATCACCAGCCTATCTTAGTTCAATGCTGGACATAGGCCTCCCCTAAAAGGAGGTTTAGGCCCGTAATCTCCACGCTTAGCATGCGGGTTGGAGATCGCAGGGCACAGCTTTTCGCACCGTCGACGCTGCTGCCCGTCGGCAGTCAGGGCATTTAGCCATTCCTTAGTAGGCTGCGCTATACCGCAATCAGCCGGTCGCCAGAGTTCAATACATTCAATACATAGTTATTGATATACTTTTAATAGAGACATCAAACTTTAATTACAGATTATTAGACGCTCTTACGTAGTATACCTATCTATACAACTGAGTATTTAATACATAAATTCGCCGAAGGCCGGCGACGCTCCGAGCCTAGTTCTTTAACAATGTATTTTTTGTTTTAATGTATTTTTTTATTTCTCACTAAATATTTTCGGTATAATTTGCTTTTTGTTATAAAGGTTGGTATAATTTGGTTATTACCTTTATTACCATTATAATCCGCTGTTAGTATGAATAAAAATATTATTTTATTGACTGCCTCGTGGGCCGTGTGATTGTACGTGCGAATGCTGATCGAGAGATTCTGGGTTCAAATCCTGGATCGATAACTTGGATATTCTAACTTAAATTTTCTAGTAGATATTTCCAGCACTGGCTGGGAGTCCGGGTATGTGCCCGTTTTACGGAAAAGGACTCAACTCAATCTATTCCATGGGACATAAAAAGGTAATTGGTGAAACGTAGGAATGTATTACACTCCTCTACCTACCTCTTCGGAGATTCCAGGTGCGATATTATGTTATTTTATACTTAAATGCTCCATTGTTTGTGAATGCATAAGGGCCGGGTTATGAGCTTCAAATAATAAATAATATTTAAATATCATTGCTTAAAACCTAGAATTCTTATCTTTCCACTGTTTGGGACGGTTTCCTCTCAAAATGAGAAGGTGAGGTCAGGATCTACCACGTTGAGCCACTGCGGCATAGAACACTTGACTCGTCTTAATAAACGAAACGCAAAGTGGCTGGCACTGGTTGGACGCGAAGAGCTGAAGATCGAGCTCAGTGCCGTGCTATTGGAGAGGTCTATGTTCAGCAGTGGACGGGAGTAGGCTGATGATGACAATATTTAAATTGCGTGTATTTTAGTAAACAATAAGGTGACGTCAACATTCGAACCCTGAACCTCTGAAGTGGCAGCTTGAGTTGTAAACCATCGGGCAATAATCGCTTCGCTTTACTGATGATATCACTAAAATCGTATGTATTTTTCATCGTTACTATTAAGTTACTATTAGACTGCCTCGTTGGTCGTGATGGTTGCAAGTGCGAAGATTCCCGGGTCGAACATGACAAACATTTTCTAATTTAGATATTTAATAGAGGTTTGGAGTCTGGATATGTGCCCGATGCATGGCAATAGGCTCACCACCTATTCCAAACATTTCCATAGTGGGACGTAAACGTAAACGGTGAAACGTGGGAGTGTTCTGCATTCGTCTGCCTACCTCTTCGGGGATTACAGGCGTGAAGTTACGTTTACGTTACTATTATTATGAGCCTGTCTAAGTCTATTGCTGGCTGTAGGTCTCCACAAAGGACTTTTTCTCATTATTCCCACGCTGGGCATGCGGGTTCAGGATTGCAAATTCCTCTTTAACTCGAGGGATTCTAAATATAGTGCCTTCTAACTCACTTTAAGTGCGTCGTTAAGGGTAAATTTAATTGAATTAATCACCGGACTGTGCGCGGCACGAAATGACACTTTCAATGGGGTCAATCGCACGCCAAATGTCAAGAAAAAAGTGGCGTGAACTGCACACGTGTGCTCTTTACGAAGGTGAAGGCTAAAGGGCGACGCATGACCAAAACCTCAACACAGTCCCCAGCGACGCTGAATGGAATGTTGTTGAAAAGTACTGAGATTTATTATTGTTATTATTACTATACATCAAGCCAGATTCCTTACGTGGTAGGTAGAGAACTTCGAACACCGCTAAATATATCCATCCTTCTAGATCTGACCTGCTATTTGTACAGAATCATCTGTAGACACTTTGATGTAATATGCTAAACATTGGTTCATTATCAACACATATTATACAGATATCCGAGAGTGATGGTCCTATTCGTAATTTACTGCCCCACAGATACTCCGAAATATTAGCAACCAAATTAAAATCTTTAGGTTTTCAGTTGTGACCTCTGATACGGAATATAGTTACCCCCGGTCAGATTGTGACTTCCTTCGCCAAGTGTAGCTCCGTGCGCGCTTTGTCAGTTTACCACGGAGATAAAATAAGTTTTCAATAAGTCATGCGTCAATTCGTACCTACAGTTCAAATTTTTCGGCACTTTAGATACGAATAATATTGCGCAATATTTTACATTATTGCGGCAAAATATATTCTTTTTACTCAGAGAACACAACAAAATGCTCAATTTATTTAATCCACCTTTTAAAAACAAGTGACACGAGTGAGTGCGGGCTCGGGTGGAAGTCGTTATAGAGTATACAGCAAGAAAACAAGAGGGCGATTTATGCTTGTCTGCGAGAGTTCAAATCGAAGTGTTATTATAGAAAATGTTTACAGTGTTAACGTGATATGTTGTAGAGTATTAAATCAATCTCTTACGAAGATTATCCGTAACTTATTTCCCGCCATTTCAGATGACCAGATGGCCGTACTATAGCTCGCTCTGCTTTCACGCAAGACAATTGACTCAATGTTTGTCTTAGTTGGGAATTGATGGATTCCACGACCCCCGACCTAGCAGTCCGGTTCACTAATCACTGGACTAGCGGGCCAGTTAGGGTATTCAGTTAACACTTAAGTCCCAGTAAGATCCGTAGCAAACGCCCTGAAGTAGATCAGGTTTCTGTCGCTCACATTCCTGGTGCATTACTTCCTTGACGTGATCGATCTGAACTGACCGAAGAAACGAATGTCACTGGACTGGTTTCCGAACTTTGCTCTTACTACGTATGTATATAAATATCAACAAAAACGAAAAAAGCCACAAACAAATAACAATGTTTACAAACGAAAAAGTTAAAATAAACCTGCCGTGAAACGAGACATTTATTTAAATTTAACCGGCCGGCGATCGTAATTAAGGACATTTTATTTAATTGTTATTAATACTTGCGACATCGTGACTTCTCGATAGGTCAACCGCTACTGCACTTGCAACATTCGAGTGAACATTAGCTAATTTGATTCCCGCGAGGCGCCATATTGAATGGATGCACCTACACATAGTCATTTTTAGTCTTGTCGACATATTATGCTGCTAGCCTTGTTTGCGTGCCTCGTTGTTCGAGTGGTTGCAAGCGCGACTGCCGATCGGGAGGGAGGTCCTGGGTTCAAATCCCGGGTCGGGTACAATTGGATTTTTTCAATTTAGAATTTCTGGTATTGACTCGGAGTCTGGATGTCTGCCCGGTGTATGGCAATAGGCTCACCACCTATTCCATTGTGAGAGTTAAACGTAAATGGTGAAACGTGGGGGTGTACAACACTGCTCTGCCTACCCCTTCGGAGATTACAGGCATAATGTTACGTTTATTATGCTATTAGCAACGGCGACTTTTTTTAATTTGTCCTATAATCCACATAAAACTAGGCAATTTAAGTTTTTTAATTAGGTATGTTATAATATCCGTTATCCAGAAACAGCGAACTTCCTGCATAGCGGTGGGAATAAGTGAAAAATCCTGAAATACTGTAAATTATACAATTTATCACTAACTTTTTTAATGCTACATTGTTAATCAAAGGCATCTTCCATTAATTTTAAAGTTTGAGAAGATAGTCCCTCGCGCTGGTCAAGCAGGCATTGATAAACTTCACACGCCTTGTGAGAACGTTATGGAAAACACTGCAGTGTAGGTTTGTTTACTTACTCCTTAAAACTAAACAAATCGACGACTATACTAATCGTCCCAGGTCCCATTACCACTGCAGCTCATCTTATTTGTTTTCTCTGAGCACAAAGTTCGAATTCTCAACCTTATCATGTCATGAAGTACGTACTTCCCTTATTCAAAGTGCACGTCTGGGAAGAATTAATGTAACCTCAATCATCCCTCACGGCCATCAAGTGACTTGAAGTTCAAAATCAGAGATTTGATTTACCTCGAATTGATTTACCTCGCAACCAGGTGCGGACTGAAAACCAGTGGCGTGACTCGCGCTCGCAGCTTAGCTGAGTTCGTACCTTTTTTGCGGTGCACGCGCTTGCAGCACGGACCAAAGTTGTTTTATTACTTTTAATTTTTGTTATTTTATTGTACTTGTTATTATTTGCATTGGTTTTTTTATGTCTTTCTGTCGTTTGTGATATTTTATTATTACTATACTTTTATTTTTTTTTAATTGTTGTATCTCTTTTTTATGTTGTTTGTAACTGCGTATCACGCAAGATAAACATATTTTCTTTCTTTCTTTCTTTCTTTCTTTCTATTTCCCCACAGAACCAAAAGGTCCCGGAGATGAATGAAAGCGGACCCTCAAGGTTATATTACTGGCATTTTACACAAATATATGACAATATTTACGTGCGGTGAGAGCTCTCCAAGACTACCACCCTACTTCTATTTAAAAGGGTTACAATCAAAATTTACCCATTAGTTAATGTTTCCAGAAGAACATTTAATGACGGCGCAAATTAAATTGTTTTTATTAACATTGGGAGGAGACTCGTGTCCAAAAGCAAAACTATAAAAGAGTTGACAATGACAGCAAGACATAAAGCTTATTTGATCACCTGCAGATTTTCACGGTTTCCATAGAAAGCTGAACACAAACTGGTCGGCGGTCGGCTAGGAGACTGGTCTCACCCTTATAGTTCCACAAAGTACATAATCGTAGCTTATACGATTTCAAGGACTCGTGTTGAAGTGTACTCGCGGGCTTATAGTGAAACAACGAAATGCGCGCTCCAGTGCAACACAACAGAATAATTTAAGACTAACATTGTCGAACTCCTTCATAACACACCGATAACTATAACGACAATGTGTATTAATATTTACCTTTGCACTTTCCTAATGCGATTTCCAATATATTTTTAACACTTACCTTAAGACATGGAATTCAGAATTTGTGAGAGTGCTTTTAAAACTTTAAGATTTTTGCTAAGATTTAAAAAGATATTTAATTTTCGTTTAAAGTTTTAAGATTTTTGCTAATAATTAAACAATAATAATAATTATTATTATTAACAATGCAATGATGTGAAAGCAATGTAATAATCATTTAGATAACGTGTGTCACTTCATTTCTTTGGTTTTTTTCGCCCCGTGTTATGAAAACCACATAGGAAACAATCATTATCTTTAAATAAGTATATTACACATATAACCAAATGGAAGTAAACACATTGAAATAAACCTACGAAACGCTTACAGCTGCGGTCATAATTTTTCATTTTATGCTCCTTAGCATACTTATATAGCAATGATTGATACATTTGATTGCTATTAGTTCATATCAGGCGTTTTACTTCACCGCTATTACGTATGAACGAATAAAGTACGTATTTATGGTAATAGCCACGTGCGATGTACAAAGTGCGAGTGTTTAACAATTTCGTTTAATTAATGGGTGAGAGTACGACGAGGAAGTGGAGCGGAAACTCTGAGTGTGTCAGCCGGCTCCCGCAGTCGGTGTTGCCAGTGTTGCGACACCTCCAATTGGTTATGCGTTTGCGCAGCCCGCGTGCGGCCGCGAAAGTAGAGGTATATTTTCATTAAATTATCGTGCGTATTAAATTATCGTGCGTATTATAGCGAATAACCAAAGTATTTATCATTGTTCATTCTTAGTAAATAGAGTTTATCTTTAATTTTTATTACCTCACACAAGTACATCGATGTAATTTTGTAAGGAATTCAACATGGTAACAATCAATAACATTAAGTATTGTTTTAAAATAATTAATAATTAACACTTCAAGGGACGTGGGAGGGCGTGATGATAGAATCGCAATAATTAATATTAAAGTAATTAAAAATCTAACCCCTGTACTGTGATAGGTCATTCAAGAAGTTAGCTACATTTCCTGTTACCATAGCCTTTTAAATAGTACAATTCAACTCAAGTATTACTGGAATTAGATACAGATAGAGAAAACAATATTCAAATTTGTATTAACTTGTTCTAAAACCATCTATGAAAGTGACATGAAAATGTTTTCTATAACTTTATTTGAACGCATTTAGTTGAGTAGAAGTACTCAGTCTATTGTTACAACCATTTACAACACATCTAGAAGAAGATGTGTTGTGACATGTGTGCTCCGTGATCTTACTATATTAAACGACTGTAGATAGCTTCGAGATGTGAAGGTAATTTGTGTGTGGTTAAATCGCTACCTACATAATGTAAGATCGCCTCTTCTTCCTCACGTTTCGTGGCCACACGCTCACGTGCGGAGAAAGGGAAATGTGGGCAAGTTATGTGTGCGGCCAAAGTGGGCGACTCTACGCCGCTAGACGTAACACGCAGAAATCAACATCGCACCAGGGAGGAATGCGTTCCTCCTCCCGCCAGCTCACTCCGCCTATCAGTAGATACCTACGGTACGGCAAGTGGGTTAGCTATCATTATACGCGTGTGTGAGAATTTTCAATACTAAAATCACTCTAACGATATGACGTCCAATATTAAACAAATACTGTATATGCAGTTACTAGGTTGCTATGCGTCATTTAGCGAACTGTCTTGTTAACTTCTGCGAGTTATACCCATTTATAATAGTTTTTCTCCATGGAACGTGACGCCATGTGATGCTAGGTTTGTCTCTATAAACACCTCACCTTATATTATTTAATGGTGCTCTTATTAAGCCATTTCTTTGTAAACTTAAGAAATTATAGTGAAATCAAAGGAAAAAGACTGCATAGTATAAGACAACTCATAAGGCTGCATTAATTTATTAAAAATTTAAAAGTAGTATGACTAAAAAACATAGAAGGCGAATTACAAGTTTATCAATTATAAAAGGAATTGCTTACCTACATGTTGTATAATATACATACACCGATGTGCTCTAGGTCCCACGCACGGTACAACCTATGTAAAAATGTATGAGAATAATATCATAAATTGATACAGAGTTAACAGATGTCATTCTTAAAGAAGAGAACCAGCTGAGATCGGCGTTTACGCAGTGGTACGTAACGGTCCAATAAAATTCTTTATAGATTTTTTTCCTACTTATGAAATTATACTCTTATTTTAAATGAATCTTCACCTGGTGTGTGTCTACATTCACAACCCACGTCCCATAGCGCAGCATATAATGTACATAAAACAGGGGCAGCGGCAGAGGAGCATCTGAGGGAATATTTACGGCCTCCCTGGTATGTCGCTTTTAACTCATTCTATAGAAAGTTATTATTACTATATCACAATATAAAGGTAATGCATATGGACGAAGTCAGCAAACGTAGTTATCTTACTCCTGGTTTCTGGAACTACATCCGTAGTTTATGATGGCCTAAAGCCTCTCACTCCATCTGCAAAATAACCGAAGTAACATAACCACTTTAGACGCCGGTCCATATCACTAACATTAGCGACAACATAAAACTGCGGCGGCCTCCGGAGGGTTAACGATCTCGCACCAATACATACATACGTACGTATGTTTGCTGGTTTGTACGTTGCGTAGGTCATGGACTGCGCGCGAAAATAAAAGTGTCATATCGAACGGAAATGGATACGATAAATAGTATCCGGCGTACGTGCCGGGCGTACATACATAGCCGTGGAGTACATAACGTGAGGACATATGTATACGAGGCATGTGCAGATAGCCTACAGTGCGAAATGCTCGACTGTGTCCTAAGTTTATGACACAGAGGGTGAGGCTGTCCCCTGCCACCCCACACATTGGTTGGTACGCTCACACCAATCATACTGGTAGCAATTAACTTAAATTGGCGGGAATTTTTTTAAAAGTTACATCGGTACCCTGAGACATGTTATGTGGGTTATGTGGGATTTTTACCGCGCTAAAACCCTTTGTGGTGGCTTTCATCGGCGTTAATAGAAGGAGTACGGGATTTCCAACGAAATGCACCGGTGCCCTGGCAGCACGGCACCCCTGTGTTTTATACATTCGCGAATGACATAATGCTCCAACTCGCGACAATTCCCAATAATCGTAGCTAACAAACTTTGTGTATAAATTCCTAAGTACCTATTCAAATACGTAATATCTGTACCAGATAACTAAACATATATTAATAGTGGTTCTGTATGGGAATCGAACCTGCACCACCCAGCTGAACAATGAAAGTCACTGAACACTAGACCGACGTGCGCGTCACTTGCACTTCCGACATAACTAAAATCAAAAAGAGCGTGAAATAATATATTCATATTAAAAATCAACATTTAGCAATACCAAAAGCGTGACTAATTTGAATCATTCTCAACGCCGTGCTACATTTTGACCGAGGAGAGATAGGTAGGGGCCAGCTGACCACCAGACAATCTTTTTACAATGCTTAGATTTTAGATGTATAGCACAGATAGGTGTTGCGTGTCACGGCCAGCTCGCGGTCGATATTGCAGCGAGGATTTCGGGTTCGATGCGCGATCGAGCAATACTTATCTAAATGCATGTCTTTCTTACGTAAGTACTCCCACGTCGGCCGGCAGAGCGTCTACCGCAATTTATTAGGCGTGTTTTTAGTCATGTGACATAATTAACCTTTTGAATACTGACTATAAACAAACATTTCAATCGTATTCTTAAAAATTGACCTTTTTATTTCTTTCATAATTTGGAATCCGTGTCAGTGTGGGGTATGACATTCTGCTGTTGTTATGAAAGACAACGTTCTCTAAAAAACGCAATTAATATAGCCCCCATTTTATAATACTGTCCTGGAAATACCTGCTTTCGTAGATGACTGTAAATAAATATCTGCTGAACTTGAACAGTTATATAAACATATCAAATACTATAAGCGAGTGCACGATGGCAAGTCTGTGCGGCGGTGTGGTGGAGGTGGCCGGCGCGCGGCGGTCAGTCTCGCCATGTCGCTGCGCGCGCTCGCCGCCCTCGCGCTCGCCACCCTCGTGGTGGCCACCAACTTCGCGACCAACGGCCACTACACCACCGACCACTTGCTCACCAACCAATACGACTACCTGGCTGTTATTGGGCAAAACTTAAACTTCAACAAAACCGACGTGGTCCAAGGCGTGACTAGTGTTTTCGGAACTGTTCTGGTGAATGCCAGCGACTCCGCCGGCTCTGACGGCTTCGTGAGCGCGAAGCTCGATGAACATCTGACGGGCGGCGATGGATTCCGCAGCTTGTTCGCGATCGAGGGCCGCCGGCTGGCCGCCAGGGGCAAAGATGCCTCCGAGGGAATTATTTACGACCTCACTGGTATGTCGCTTTAAACTCATTCTACGCTACGCTACTACGCTAGGTGTCTGGCGAGTGTGCAGAGATCATCTTCCTTCAAAAAAGTTAGCCCGCTTGTAACACTAAATTTAACGCCATTTTCGCATCATCTGGGTTGGCTGACAGGAAATGCCACTTGACATTAAGTCCTCCTTCGTAAACAAAATTAAAGAATAAATAAATAAATCAATGGATTCCTGTCAATGACACATAAAATTAAAATAACATTTTATCAGTAATACTTTTGTGACATTATACTACTTATAAACAGTAGTTCTTTTACATGTAGTGCGGTGTGCACCCCAACCCCTATTGTTTATTCAAAGTTTCAATGGATCAGACCCTAATAGAAATAACAATTTCGCTCCCAACGCCTACGCGTCTACATCTACATGCCCTGAGCTACCGAGGAAGACAGTTACTATTTCAAGCAAGTCTGTTTTTAAACTCGACCGCACCAATGTAAAGGCCACTGAAAAAAATCTGGAGCTGCCGCCGTACTCGTAGTTAGACGAGCAATACTCGTTAAGCAAATTATAATTCTCAGTTCTCGTTTCAACGCAGTAGGACTAATTTTTTCACATCAGCATCATATCATAAGTATTGTTCTCTCACTTAGCTAATGAGGTCGCCGCTAAAAATTTTGCTTACTGTCTTATTTACATTTAATGATATTGTATAATTGTTTTATTTTAATATTCAGCTTTAGCCAGCTGTGATAAGATAAAATATCAACCTGAAACTTTGTTGAAATTTACATACATATGTACATAATTATCTTCACCCCAAGTTCCTTACGGGGTTGGCAGAGAGAACAGAGTGCCTAATATCCCTTACCTTGCATACCTGCCGTGTTTGTTCCACTTTTATCAATTTTGTTGAAATTTTATATAGATTTTTAATACCTTGGACCCTGGGAGAAAACATGAAACTGAAAAAATGTAAGGGACAAATGACTGTAGGGGTATTATTAAAGTTACTGTGAGACCACAGCGATGATTTAAAATTTTCTTATTTGCCTTTTTTACTCTTAAAAGTATCAAATAAGTATAATTGGCGATATTTTACTATATTTTATTGCAGCCTGATGCTCCTTACGTTAAGTCATCTACAGTCTTTGTACAGTGTCCTGTGTACAGTCCTGAGTGTACTCCCAACTCACTGTAACACTCCGTCGCAGTTTTTCCTCCGCTGGGGATGTTACTCGATTGTAACGTTACTTTACCTTAAATTTATTCTTAATAGGCCTGAGATTATACCAGAGCGCAACGATGATCACTGATGATCACTCTTGAAAAATGCAAGCCATGCGATGTCTAAATAAAACGAAACGGTAAACTGAAATATATAAATAAAACTAGATTTATAATTTAATATGGTAAATTTAGTAGATTTGAAAGACTCGTAGATCCACAATCGCTATTTCGAAGATAAATAATCGAACCATTATAATTCCACTGTTGGAGTATAGGTCTCATCCCATTTTTGAGAGGGTTAAGGCCATAGTCTGCCACGCTGACCAAGTGCGGGTTGGCAGACTTCACACACCTTAGATAATTTTTTTTTTATTACAAATTCTAAGGTGTGCAGGTTTCCTCACAATGTTTTCCTTCACCGTGAGCAAGTGATATTTAAATTTAAGACGCACTTTTCTAAAGAGGTGTGCGCCATGGATTTGAACCCAAGACCTCCGGAGTGAGGGGCTGAATTCTTAACCACTAGGATATCACTGTTTAAAGTATTTCGAAGTTAAATTCACCAAAAATTTAGACATTGCCATGTTTCTACTTGTCCTAGCCTATATACCTACGTTAGTTTAGATTCTACGTTTATTTAGATTCTTACTCTACGTTGGATTTTTACTGCGTTAATACGATCGAGTGTTTTTCAAAATATTTTGCCAACATCTAAACACATCAAATTCCGGTAAGATTGATAAAAGTTCTGATGGAGAAGATGCTGGGCAGTGAATTTGTTTGCCGTGAAGTCGTGTGTCTGCAGTTGGTGAAATTGTCAATTGAGAAATATAAAATTCATCACATTTATATACATAGGTACTAGCGAACTGACCGACTCATCTGGCTGCGACTTAAAAGCTATAAATATAACTTAGATTCATTTGTATTGCGTTTTGTCGCGTACTTCTGTGTAGGTTTATATGACGACTTAGACTTCACCACTTGTAGTGAAACTGCATTAAACATAGGGTAGACAGAGCTAGCCTACACACAGACACGAAGAACGATGTCTTATACTATTTGATGCAGGTGCACATTAACATAAATGTAGTTTCTAAACTCTACGGGTAATTACATGAACTGCACATCTTAATAGTTGCGCATTTACCATTTGCTCATTATTTGTAAACTCGCCGCCGATTCCTCATTTTACGACTTTGTACATTTCACGTGGTATTAACGAGTTTAAATAAATTCTTCTTTTAAATTTCTTTATAAATAAATTCTTCTTTTAAATTTCTATTCTTCTTTTAAATATAGCATGACATTTCGCCTGTGTTTCCGCGACAAGTTAGACAGAAGAGTATAGGGTCGTAATCCAGAATCCGTAATTGTACAGCGAAATTCAAGATAGAAAAAACCAGTAATAATTAGATTGACCCGGGGATCGAACCCTGGATGTTCAGCAGTATGGCGTCTGGATCAACGAGGTCTTGAGTGATTTATAACCATAACAATTTTTTTTATTTTGTTTTGCAAATGACTTGACAGACACGCTTCATTTTTAAATATACTGCTGAACCGTGCACACTGATCTAGTATGGTAGTTAGAGCTATGTTTAGAATATTCAGCTCGATTACACGCCAGAATATTGAGGGAATAGGAGTATACTCCATGTAAGACTGACTTTTAAATGAACAGTAGACACTTCAATAATTTATTGTTTGAGTTGTAAGAGAAAGACGCTCAGTTTGGTAGCATTTTGCTTGTTATAGCCAATGTTATGGAATCGTTATCTTGCAGACGAGGAGTACTACAGCATGCCAAAGTTGTTCGACCTGGACGAGTACGCGGGCTGCCTGGCCACCCGGGGCGTGTACTGCCTCGGCAGCTTCGAACTGCAAGCTCAAGGCCACAACCCGCTCTTCACCACGATGAAGGTAAGGCAGAGTTGACATCACCAAGCTTTACAGCGTTCAATTGACCTTGCATTTCAATTCAATTCTTTTTTCAGGCATAAGGTTTATAAGTTAAGGTACTTATTATATAATCTGTCGCATCATCGTTATAAAGCATCTATCACAAATATTAATCTTCGGAAATATTTTTGAATAAGGTCTCAAAAACCGTTGGAAACGTAGAGCCCGCCCAATTTTCTAGAATATTGTCTTAGAAGAAGAAGGGCAGCGCATCGCTGGTCGCACAAAGTTCACTCCAGCCAGCATACTACAGCGAATGCTCGGCAGTTTACCAGCGCGTCTCTTACAACCGTTTTCCACAAATCCATCAGTGTTTATATTGTAAACAGCCTAATTAGACCATCGCTTGTAACAACGCACAATTTCCCGAGATTCCTGTACGTATATAGTTAAGGTACATAATAATATATGTAACACGTAGGTAAGCGGGTTAGGGTTTACCGGCCACCGGCGTTTCATAGACAGTGAAAGGAGTAGTTG
>DWEC01000887.1:0-14920 GCA_018245735.1 Microceris miodesmiata
CCGGGCACACATCTATACTCGGAGTCACTACTAGAAATTGCAATCAAAAAAATCCAATAGTACCGACAGGGATTTGAACCCAGGACCTCCCGATCGGCAGTTGCGCTTGCAACCACTCGACCAACGAGGAAGTAAATATGTACTTATACCGTTCTTTTATTGATATAAAAATATTGTAGACATTAAAATAAAATATAATCCCTTTAAAAAGGACTGTATAGTTCAGTAAAATACCTACACTCATCAATTAAAGTTACTTTATCACATTCAAGAAAACTGTAGATAAAAGTAATTCATATATCAAGTATATGATGGGTTAATCATCCCGTAATAAATGTATGGGTTCCCACATTACGGATATTAAATGCGACATTTAATAATTCATGTGTACCGATGCAGGGTGGCAGCGTATTGCTGGCCAACCTCGACTTAATCCTACAGCGACGGTCACATCCATGATATTATACTAAATAGTACAATGAATAAAATACATATTTAGAACATTGCAAAATGACAGTTGATATTATTTTTGTGCCGTTTTCAAATGTATTATATCTATTACGGCTCAATAATTGTAAATTATTATTTTGAAATGTCATGACAAAGTATTCTGAAGTATACAACAACACCTAAAGGTATAATTTAAGACGCAGAATTGCAAAACCTGATTTTCCTTAGCGGCGGTAGCTTACGGTTGCCATGAATACGACTTTCGACGGGAGAGGGAACATTGTGGCGTTAAATTAAATCTTTGGGAGAGGCATACTGCACATACACACACACACGCACATATATATGTATACATTTATATTTATATTGCAGGTTACACACGTCTCAGAGAACATAAAATTGATGGCAAAATGTAAGTAAATAAACGCTATATTACCTTTGCAAGTTTTTTCACGTTAAAATACTTTCAATATTTAGTCATTTTCCTTTTCAATAGTTAAAATTTATCCCATTTTACAAATCATACCAAAACATACCATAAGAGGACTCATCGATAAGCGGAAATAAGTAGTATTGGAACCGAACATTTGTGCGCCACCATTAAAGAAATTTCCTCAATATTAGTGTCGTTGCACTGTCGTTAAAAAGTGTTTAAAAAGTTATTATACATTAAATATTTCTTATATAACATTTTGTCATAAATTGTACTGCCACATAATTATATGTCTTCATCAGTAAACACTCATTTGTTTGTGAATGTTTTAGTGTTAGCTAATATACTCGGATATAGCTAAAATATTTTAATACTCACCACCTATTACATGTAACTGGTGCAACGTGGGAGTCTGCTACGGTCCTCTACCTACCTCTTCGGGGATTACAGTTTAACGTTAAAGTTTACCTTAACATTTTATAGTGGCAGCGTAACAGCACCAAAAAATTTAATAAAAATAAACACGTCAATAATGCTATACTTTTTATAATGTAAATTGTTACAACATGTTAAAAAAATAAAATAAAAAGACATAAAATTATCAGTATCAAAACATCACGCTTCTGATTAAAATCGTCCGCTGTTTGTCCTCAAAGGTATCAAAGTGGGGTATCTGCCGAACGCGTGCGCCGGACGCCTCGCACGCGTTCTTAAGCCGCGCGTACGTCGCCACCCGCCACTAAACGTCAAACGGCAACTGATAAGTCGCGCGCCCGTGTTTGCTCGCACAAGTCGCAAAGCTTTATTGCCCGTGGGATGTAGCCCTTTGTTCCCTCCTCAATAAATACTGTATCACCCTAACGACTATGGGAAAAACAACACTTTTCGCCGGTTTGCCATTTCTATTTGCTTCGACCGCTAACGCTGCTATTTTGTAGCTCGGAGCTCGGTGTTGGCTGTCGACTAATAAATAAAAAACATGCTTTAGAGCAAACCAATGAAAACGTCCGTTTCGCTTTACATTCTATCTATGTACCCGTAATTGAATCAATTTTAATACTTTTTTTAAGATTAAAATGGAACTCTTGCTTATTATTTGTCAAAATTTGACACAATCATTATTAATGCTTTTATTTATCACTGCTTATACTCCGCTGCGCTGCGCTTAGTCCCCCGTGCTGGTCAACAAGAGGTTCATTCATTTTTCTTCCCTTAGAGAACATTATAAAGAATTATGTAAAATAAAGGTATTGGAATGGTATGGAAAAGAAAATTTCACGGTGCGTTACTTCACCGTTTTCGCAAGTGATATTAAATCTTCATTATGCGGATAACTTGTTGTTTTCACTTCACCACACATTCTAGAGTGATGCAAAGTCCAGAATACGATTAAGTTTTGTAATAATACATAAGGTATATAGATATTAATATCCCAAAAAATGCCTTTAATTACTTATATAATTATCTCCTTTTGGTTAAATAGTCCAAAATACATTTTGATAACACACGTACATGTTACACAACAACATCAATCTATAAAAATCATGGAAGAGGAATATTGCCCTAACGATGTCATTGCCTGTCAACAGTTCGATAATCACATAAAGAATCTTATTAAAGCCACAATTTTCAATTGCAGTGACAATAACACCTGTATAAATAGCTCACTTGTATGTACAAGCAACTAAAAACTGATACGTATTCCACTAATTATAATTAAGTATTATAGTCCATATGTCAATATAGATAGAAGCTGTATCAGCGTGGGTGTTTGTAGTTAGATAACCCGATCGATTTGTCGTGTGTATCCCTATCTGCCGACGTCCCCACGGCAAACATGGGAGGTAATTTCGCACCAAATACAATTGATACTCGGCACACACGATAACGAAAGACTATTAAGATATATCGCCCATATGGACGGTTCCCACTGATTTTGCCCTGTTTACACTATCACTAGAAACTGCGACGGTCTAGATTTTTTTATTCAACTAAATGTTTTAAATAATCTACAACAACTTTTTTGGTTACTTGTTTGGAACTAAAGTGTTACTTTTAGGAAGATTTTTCTTATTTACATTTTCTAATACAATTTTCCAGCAGTGGCTCGAAGTTTGAATTTGAGCCCGGTGTATGGCAATAGGCTCTCCACCTATTCCATTGTGGAACATAAAGGTACACTCCTCAGTCTACCTATTCGCGTACTAAAGGTGTGATAATAATTTTTTGGCAGTTTTTGATAAACATATAAATATTTTATTTTTGATTATTTCCTATTTATGTCCTTCATAAACTGTCCCTTTCATCATCGTCCGGTTTATGCCCGTAATCTCCACGCTCTACATGCGGGTTCGGAGATCGTAGGGCACAGCTTTTCGGACCACCGACGCTGCTGCTCGTCGGCGGCCAGGACATTTTGCCGTGTCTATTTAGGCTGCGCTATACCGCAATCAGCCGGTCGTCAGAGCCTCGTCTGTTATAGCAGGGTGCACCACGTCCCATTATGCATATTATTTGTACAAAATAATTTCGACATACTTACTTGTATTATTCGTACGATTGTTAAATTAACTGAAAATGTATCAATAATACAGTATTGAAAATAAATAATCTAACACCCAATAAAATCACCCACATATATGTCACTGGGGACACGTGTGTACAATAAAAAGCCCATTCAATTAGTCAAAAGTGAACTGGTGGGGCGTGTTGATATTTGAGCATCCGCCTCATTAACCCCATGACGAGTTGAGATCGGATCACCGGTACAAAGGCACGAGTGCTAATATAGATGTTATCTGATGTGCGCGCGCGTTCCCACGCGTGGCGCGAGCGTGCGGGGTCGCACTCCTACCTGCCCGGACTGGATACTCGCTCAGGACTTTCTGCTTCAGTACAGTCGCATGAAGACACTGAGACAAATATATTTCCATTATCTATTATTATTCACTGTCTCGTTACTCTAGTAATTACAACCGCGACAAATGATCGAGCGATTCTGGGTTCTATCCCGGATCGGGCATAATAATTGTTCTTTTTATAAAGTAATTTGTGTCCGGAGTACGGTGTATTCCATGGGACGAATAAAAAATAATTTAAATTGGGAGTACTACAATTTCGGGCTATACCTTTAGGGAAATAAGGACAAGATTAATATCTTTATAATAACAATAATAATTTACTGCTATTATTTCATGTAAAATTTTTATAGGTACAGTAATAAATTAAGAAATATTCCGCAAGGGTTAAAATAATACCCGTACAACTTAGTATAGTACTCATAATGTCGTAATACAAAGTTGTCTGGACTGCCAGACTGTGTAGTGTTCTTAGACAGTGCAGCGTTGATGCACGCTGAGTATTGGAGGCTAATACTGCAAACATTAAAGTCCCGCAATTTGCTATTAATTTCTATTGAAGGATAGGATTTATTTAGGATGAAGCCTATCCTACTAAGTAATAAAAAACAGCTCCGAACTTAAAAAGAGTAGTAAGCATTTAATCATTTTCGTCACAATGTACTAAAACGTAAAAAAGATGATATATTTATATAAAGTGTAAACGAGGTAACACTGTATTGAAAATGACTTGCAAAAGTGAACAGAAACAAGTAGCAATACGGGTGTTATCTGCTGTGTGCGCACGTTCCCACGCGTGGCGCGAGCGGGCAGACCGGGCTGTTACCTGGCTAGATTAACACTGCACAGAAGCGCCATGTACATATTAAATTACATTCCTATAACTAACTGTAATATCTAAATTCCGCGATTGAAAATGACCACGATATTTCATTGCGGTGTAATGGACAAAGTTATATACTAAAACTATTTCGATTATAGAACCGACGACCTAAATAACTACGACTAGAGTTTTAATTACTATTCACATACTTTTTCTTTTTCATTACGTTTTATCTCAAGTTATTATGTCGTTATAACGATCATAACATCACGCCTGTAATACACGGAGAGGTAAGCAGAGGAGTATAGTGCATTCCCATGTTTCACCATACACGTTCAAGTCCCGTGGAATAGATGGTGAGCCTATAGCCAGACACCCGGCACCGATTTGAACCCAGAACCACTCGACCAACGGAGCCAACGGAGTCAATCTAGGTATAAAATGAATAAAATGTATAAGCATAGTTAAGAGTTAGTTTACCCTTGTTTTACCTTTGCCCGTCGCGCCCTATTTAATGTCGCGAAATCAGTCGCAATGAATCTTTGGGCGGGTATTCGCGATCGAAGGGCCCAGCGGGACGATATTGATCGATAGGAAACATGTGATAAGCAGCAAATTGTTATTTTACACTCAATGTTTAAATAGCAATACTAGTAGTAAGTAATTTGGACTTTATGATGTTGCATAGAATGAAGTACGCCAGAATATATTCTGCAAATCATTTATATTTTTAAGTTCAACATTTCTTCCCCTAAATCTCTGATATACCTAATTCCCTAAATCTTTATAAACAACAGAGATATTTCTAAATCATGGAAATTTATGGATATTTTATCGATATTAATATCCTTAATTGATTTCAATTATATTTTATTGATGATAACTGAGCTATATCGCTCACTAGTTTAATTATATTCTAAATTTCTTGGTCAGGCTAAGACACAGCAGCAACAATACAAACTAACAATGTACGGCTATAAATATGAACAATTATGTTGTTTTCTCTTTCTTATTTCGACATCTCAACTGTTTGCGGTAATCGCAGAAACTTGCAACGAAATTTCTTTTCTGAGAAGACCCGTAATTCTGCATCACAAAGCAAACTAAAGTAGTAATCAAGAATTTTTTCATCAACACTATTGCTTCTTCTTACAAAATTTAATTGTTTGCTTTTGAGCTTAAGGAATATAAAATCTCTTAGTATCATTTCTAAATACTCGCAACAAAAAAGATACATTTGATCGTTCTACATTAAACTCACATAGGCATAGAAAAAAATAACGTGGTGTACTTATATCCAAAAAAATATTCTTTTTTATTGTGTTCTAAAAACTATATTTTAAATTTTAACGTTTTATCTACATAAAATAAATAAAATTAAATAGTCTTTTGGCTACCCCAACATTGTATCATTTGCTCTTTGAATAAAGTTAGTATAATTGACAACGGTTTCAAGGCTATTAAGGCGTTTAAGGCAAGGCGGTCTATTTCAAGGCTCGCCGCTCCGATTTTGAAACAAAGAAAAGCAAAAAACTTTCGTTCCCTAATAAATAGTCAGCTATAAAAGCTAGAGAGGCGACACTTTGCCAAAGTCGTTCAAAGAATTTGTGAATACCATAAGCCATTATGACCGACACAGGAATTTAAAGTTAGCCGCAAAATACCAAAAACATTAATCCCATCCGTGAAAAACATTTGCGCTGGGGAAAATATGCTTTTCCATTTTTTTACTTTTAGTAGAGAGACTCTTATATGGCCTGATATTGGACTGCTCAGTAATAAAACCCTGCCTCTGTGCATATTGCAGGATTGCGAATGCAGGTGAAATTATTATGAGAGGTATTGTTAAACATGTTTTACACGAACACAGAAAAATATTTCATCGGCTGTCGAATATTTTCGCTTCGAATGGCTTTTTAGTATTTTGTCATTTGTAATTCATGACATTTGTATTTCATATCACTTGTACTTCACATCATTTCTGTTGCATCTCATTATCAGCCCTTTACTTTTTCATTGTTAGACGTGACTCCTTCACATGACGAGATCAGCTAAAGCTAGTCTTGCTAAGCTAAACTTTGGCAAAATTTAGTGACCCACAAACTGTACCAATAGCATCTTCTGCCATTCAAACATAAAATCACTTTGTAGACGGTACACGTTCCTGTTACGTATAAATATTACTTATTCAGAATTGCTTATTAAAAATTCAAGCTCAGATACTGCCCTGGCCGATAAATCAAAAGATTAGCCTTAGAGAAAACATCGATACCTAAAAGATTGTTAATTTGCCTACAAAAGTAGAGCAACTCTTGAAGGTATACATAATTCTATTTTTTATAATCTGTAAATCAACGTTCTGGCAGAGCATTCCTGTGTGAAGTAATAAACGTCGGTTTGGAACAATGCTGAAGCGTTATGACGGAGTTGTGTAAAAAAGGCGTAAAACAACGCTTAAAACGCTCAACGTTCTACAACGCTTAAAATACTCAGTTTTTTCGTTGGTGTTATTTGGACCTTTCAGCTGCAATAAATACACTGCTAATTACTATAATAATTATTATTTTTGAAGATCCTGCGGTATACTGCTGCTGCATTTCAATAGTAAGTATAGCAGTCTCCGACGAGATATGTTGTTTAATGACACTAAATATATAGATTCCATCATTGTTCGGTACCTGCGTTCATCAACATTCGCATAAATATGTAAGTAAAAAAGTAAGTAAAGTAAAGTAAAAGAAAGTAAAGTAAAGTAAGGGCAAAATATGTGCTATAAAAAAATTGCTTATGTTTGGCCAGCATCAAAGACTTTTCAGAAAGTTTCAATAACCTTAGTTAGATTGCTTAACACCCAGTGTGATTTAAACAAAGAACTACTCTCGAGTATTTTATTTGTCAACTTATAATATGTACTTTTCGTTAAACAGATGTTTTAAATGTACTTACATAGTATCATGACGTGCAGGACTCATATAGCTGACACTTTTCACAAGAACTATAAGTAGGTATGCGGTTTTAACACAAAGGTATTTTACAAACGGTATCGGTAAAGTGAAATTATCTTTTATAAAGTGAAATGTAAACAAGAGATACCCGTATTTACTAAAAATAACACGAAAAATTTGTAAGAAGACTAGTTTCGAGTCAAATTAATTTAAAATAGTTTTCCACCTGTTGTGGATAAGTTACGTTTTGAATATTTAAATAAAATTAACTTAGTTTCTTAATCAATAATAGCTGAAAGCCACGATTCTATCTCCGTCTCGTTTATGATATTAGCTATATATTTTATGTACACAAAAGAAAACAAAAATATTTGAAGGCAAAAATGTACTTCACTTATTTTTATAAATCGGTAAATTTGTATATTCTTAAAACTTTAATAACTTCACATTAAATTAACTTATGGAAATGACTTCTTTTAAAATAAGTACCAAGTATTTAAGAAGTAAAATCAAGAAAACTTGATCGCAATCTATCTAGTAGTTTTTTTTATGTTGAAATAGGTTCGCGTTTGGCTGCAGTTCCACCTGATGGAAATCAACATGCAGCCTAGGATGTACGATGTATGTAGCACGTTCGCCTAGAAACTGCCTATTCACTATTCTTTTGAATAATTCCATATCGTACGAGTCGAGAAAGATGGACATTGGCAGAGATATCCACCCTTTCGCAGTTTATAGCTAAGACGATTTGGCGAATCGCTTTGTCCTACTTAGGAGTGTCCACCATATGCGGATGGTAGCCTGCGGTACGTTTAGTGGTCCGATGGTAAAAGTAGGCTTGTGAAACTAGACTGGAGCTCGAGTACGCACTCTTCTCGAAGTGGATTACGTCATTACTAGCCCACGCAGATGGGATGTATCTCTCAATAAGGCTGCTGTCGTCTGCATACCCTAAAATTCCAGGTATTATGAGATCTTTTGTATGAAGCAGGAAGTGTTGAGGAGAGAACAGAACCTTAAAGGAGCTCCGGCATTTATGTCCTGTACATCTGATGCGCATCCAGTAAGGACCACGCGTACGAACCGTCCACTCAAGAAGTCCGCAATCCTTCTGCATAAGCTAGAGGAGAGTCCGTAACAGGAAAGTTTGCTCAGGAGACCAGTAAATATCGAGATATAGTAAGAGCCTCACCGTGCTTCTCGATAGCCCTACAAATATTCGTGGTATACCTACGCAAGAAGATCTAAAAGTTTTAAAATGCTGTACCTACAGACTTGTAAGTTTTTATTGCTATAGATTATTATTACGGAATTTTTTATTTTTTAATTATTACGGAATTATGGAATTTTGTGCTATCCATAGAAAATTTTATAGTGACCAAAAGTGTATAAATGTATACATTATGGACTTACTATGTTCGAGAGTCGATTTGCTTTTTTTGCGACGGTTGCACAACAACAGAGGATCGCTGGACTGGAATCTAATAACGTTAATTATATCAAAACAAAGCTAATTAAACAAGACCTAGGCAAATTCCAGAAATACTGAACAGCAATGTGCCCATATTACAAGCAATTCCGTGTTCCTTTTATCAAAGTAAGAAAGAATCATGATACCTACTATATTAATTAAAAATTCTCGTAATTTTTTATCACATAATATATAGATACATAAGTTTAACACTTTACGCTAGTTCACATTCAAACATAAGCCTTTTCATACAGCCATCTTTCAAAGTCCAGTGTTAGTAGCTCAGATGGTATGGAGACATTAAATTATATTTTCTACGTAGAGCAGGCAGTTTAGGAGTTTGGGGTAGCCAGGACGACATTCTACCATCCACTCGCACACATGCTTAACAGTTCACATACGTGGACTGCTCAGCACGGTGCTAACCACCACCTATCCCATATTTTGGAAATATATCCCAAAGTTGCTTCCATACTACCCTGTCAAGTAAGTTTTAAGAATCCACAAAATCGCAGAAAATCTACTGACTCACATGCTTCTTTCAGACGTTTTTTTATTCTATGAAAAGGGCTTTGTCATCGGAGCCATTACGGCGCTCTCGTAAGGAAATTTAATTATACATTTGAATCATGTGTTATTTACATATCTTTTAAGTACCTATAACGTAACGCAACATAACGCCTGGAATCCCCGAAGAGGTAGTTAGAGCCGTTAGAGGAGTGCACGTTACGTGTACATGTACTGCCAGCCACTTTGCGAAGACGTTTGCTCCAGCGGCTATCTGTTCTGCGA
Organism: Microceris miodesmiata; assembly: GCA_018245735.1. Lineage (NCBI taxonomy): Eukaryota > Metazoa > Arthropoda > Insecta > Lepidoptera > Hesperiidae > Microceris > Microceris miodesmiata. Next base: position 9,773 of record DWEC01000887.1, read on the forward strand.
CAGATGTGCCCAGCCCACTTCAGCTTAATAATCTCGGATCGCCTCATTTCTGATACGATCCTTCAAAGAGACGCCGAGCATAGCCCTCTCCATAGCTCGCTGAGCGACCTTAAAATAGTGGACCAATTGCACCGTGAGTGTCCACGTAAGACATACCTTACTCTTTAATGGTGAATTCCGCGTTTGTAATTCTGATGTAAGGAATAAAAAGAAATTGGTACAAAATGACGAAGAGACGATATAAAATGCTGAGATAGTTCGGACATGTTGGAAAGATGCCTGACGCTATAATGACGAAGCAGCTATACTATGCGAATGTTGGAGGACGCAGATTTTCAGAAAAGCGAATTCTCATCTATCTTGATCAGATACGAGTACGCAAATTCCGACATAGAGGAGAGTCGGAAATCTTCGAAACTAACGTACATATATAGAGAGGAAAAAGCACGGCACGTCAGTCTGACTACCCGATGAAGTAGACGTGAAAATATATATATAAGTATATATTCTAAATAAATGATTGAAATTATTGTCTATGATACATTATTTTAAATACAAAATTTAAATGGTGTCGATATATACGATACTGCGTACTGCATACACACTCAAACAGAACAAAGTTCGTCTATAAGTAATACTCGTATTCCACGTTCACAGTATCTCAAAGAATCAGCGTGGATAGTCACTATAATTAATATACCATTTAATTATGTTTATCGTTTATGTTTCCATTTAATATTTCATCCAATTAAGACCTTTGTAAAATGCCTAGCATTTTGCAAAGCCGTAGCTCAGGGAGAATCTAATATCAGTAATGACACAAAGGCTATGATTAAACAAGCCCCGCACAAGACTGTCAGGTAATGTACAAGGCTTTTGATGAAATGCATTATCTTGCGCAATATATTAAATCTCGCTTCTATCTGTGTAGCTGGGGGCAGGGTTTAGTAGGTACGAGTTCAAACTAATATTGAGATTCTCTTGTCAATATCTATTTAATATTTGCATGTAAGGAACATGTATGTTAAGTATAGTTTTCCAACAAAACTAAAGGGCTCATTATGTAAGACATTTTTAATATAGTATAACCGAGGAATGCTGTACTCCCACATTTCACCATTAATACCCACGTCCTATCTAATAGAGATCGAACCTACGAACATTTTATTTTTTGGTTAAGGGGACGAAACCTTTAAAAGGTACCCAAAGGTATCTAGGGAATGATACCGAGTTATATGGGACTTTTACCGCACTAAAACTCCCTCGATGGCCTTCCTCGGCGCTAATAGGAGGGCTCTGGGATCTCCAACGGAACGCACCGGTGTCCTCCAAGTGTAAAACCCTGACGGGCTCAACACTTGGGAGAAGTTTAGTGCCTCACCCAATGTCCTCCGACTTCCATGACGATATGTGGCAACAAATATCGTCGTCCTTCCCGGAATTGACACCTGAACGATTCGAGTTCCCACTCCAGCCACTCGCAACCCCGAAAATCTCCTTTAAGTCGCCTATTACGACAGGCAGGAGATAACGTAGCTCTTATTTTGGTCCCGAGCTACAGGGACCAAACCTATAACCCTATGGGTAAGAAGTAAATTTATGTCATTTTAAAGAAAAGTTGAATTCAATGTCGAACATTGTCATTGACAAAAAAAAGAATGATTATACTATATCATCATCATCATTTCAGCATCATTTTCAGCCAATCCCGTGCACTGCTGGACATAGGCCTCTCCAATATCACGCCACTGAGCTCGATCTTCAGCTCTTCGCATCCAACCACTGGCAGCCACTTTGCGCATATCGTCACTCCACCTAGCGGGGGGACGTCCTACACTACGTTTGCCAAGTCGTGGTCTCCACTTCAGAACACGTTTGCTCCAACGGCTATCGATTCTGCGACAGATGTGATCGGATTATATAATAAATACCAAAACTATCCAAAAATGCTAATATTTATATAATATTATTTATATTTAAACATTAAAATGAGAAGTTCAGCATTTCTAAGAATTTCCTCTTATTCACACTACTAGACGCACATCACTCTGAAACCGGTAGCTTCCTTTGATAAAACACTAGTCTTACCACCGACGAATAACGTATAAAAAGAATAGATTAAGCGAAATCTCATGATATTTGCCGAGATAAGAAAGGATTATTAAGGAAGCACAGGGTATTTATATGAAAAATAAAAACGTCTTACACCTCGGAATTGTATTAGCGCTCCTCTAATTATATGAAGTAAAGTAAAGCAAGCTAGCGGGTAATAGAGCACGAACTTAAGAATACGTATAAACAGAAGGAATGCACTCTTAACGGGACGTGGGAGCGTGAAATGTAATGCTATTAAATTCCTACTTCGCATTAGAAAATTCAATACATATACATACACGTACTCATGACATATGCCCTTCGTTTATGCTGTTTTCGAGATGAATTATATTGCAGTATTTTCGAAGAATTTTACATGGGCACAGCTGGCTGTGCAGAAATGTTCATCGTTCATCGGATGTCGAGCCGAGATCAATTTTAGATTTTAATAAAAAATTGTTATCATTTGTGCTAACATACTCAGTTGGTTTTACTTTGTCGCAATATTTAATCTATACTATATTAATTCGGTAAATTGACTCACATGACAATATTAAAAACAATTTTGCTTACCCGCTTTATTAGCTAAGTATAATACACATACAAATAAAATTCAGATAGTTTCTATTGTAATTAGTTTTCATAAGAAAACCAATAAACATTTTTTTAACTTTGATTAACATGGCAACAAAGTAAATTTCAAAACCTACTCATGAAAGAATAAAAGTGCAGTGAGCAAAAGTAAAGTATGTAAAATCACGCCAGTAAATGCCGAAGTGGTAGATAGAGGAGTGTAGTAGACTCGCTTCGCTAGTTAAGTTTGTGTTCCATTCAACACTTACTGTTTACCATTCAACACATGGACAAGAACAACGGCGGAAGTAAAATATGTTCATTCGTCATAGTCAAAGGCGGTATGCCTGAACGGGCGCTACAACTAACTAATAAAACGAACGCACCGACGTGGGACTTGAACCGTTAAGCGTGTCCAGTACAGTGAGCAAGAGAAATTTGCGGATAACTAAATCGTTACGTAAGTTATTCTGTCTGTGTGTTCAATTAAAAAAAAAATCTACATTTGACTACCCATTCTACGGCTTTCGTTAAGTGGACAATTCCGTATTTGTGACTACAATAAATGATTAAGGGACTGACTGAAAATTTATTGAGACTGCATAGAAAGCTGGTACAAAAACAGCATCCCTAATATCGCAGAAAATTTCTGTTCTAATGTAACATAACATGTGCTTATGTAGAAGATTTATCTACTTTATGAATGCACACACATACTCGTGTAACTGCATATCACGATAACTTCATCTCTATTTATGTACTACAAAAAGTAACCTCTATGCATACATTACAAATATTCATATAAAACGTCCCAATCACTACACAACTATTTTACCTTATCACGCCTATTTATTCTGTTTCGCTAAAATCCCCATCCAGTATGTCAGCAATCCTAATACTAACCAAAATATAAGACTCGATTGAATTTAGTTTAGATTTAAAACATTAGCATTAGCTTTATGAGAACATCATAATTTCAAAATATGTTTGGTCAGACATTCCTTACTGTCAGATATTTCAAACAAAACAGCTTTTTAAGGATTATATCTCAGTAGACATGAATTCATTTTGAAAATGTGATTATATTAAAAAAAGTTTTCCCAATTGTTCCTCACTCAACCACCAAGCGTTTTTAATAACGCGATATCATGCTACGGTATGATCCATTGGTTATTTGCGAAGCTTTCGACTGTCGACGGATGACCACTTGCATCATGATCGATCCACTCGTAACTGAAGCAACGGTCAGGAGCCCCGTTTGAGGCACCCTCCGCCCTTCAAGACCCTCGACCGTCAAGGATCCTTATGTAGTGCCTTATATATTTCGTAAATATGGTGCATGTTTCGGCGCTCTGTCTCGGTTATTATCTTATCATTTATTGTATAAACATTTTAGGGTTAGTTTTAAAATCCTGTTGCAAATGTATCCCTTTCGTAAAAACACAGAAGAATATTTTAAGCTATTATCATTATGTTTTAACATTTCTTAGGTAATGAGAAAAACATCGACATTATTGCATTATCAAATACGGCCGAAAAGGGAACGTTTTACAATTTGTAAATCTTACCTTTAACTTTTTTTGTCGTTTGATTGTTACAAACATATCTAATATGCCAAAAACATTCTTTTTCAGAAAACAGTTCAGAAAGTTTGAAATCAGAACTATTCTATGACTGTTATAAAATTAATTTTATGACTGATGGACTATTCTACTATATATAACTATTATAATAGTCATAGAATAATCATGGTTTCAAACTTCTTGGAATGTTTACTAAAAGATAGTGTTTTTGAGATATTACATTCTTGTCGCGAAAGCGCGATATATTACACAATTATTATTGAAATACAGTAGAACGAATTTGTTTCACATGAATTGAATCTATTCTAAAAGTGACGTAACTAGTGACAGTCGATAGAAATACGTCTTGCGTTAATATTATGGTGATAAGTCAGCTCGAGTTCGACGCGTTCAAAACTTAGTACCTAATGACTGGTGTATTTTTATTATTACTTATAGGTACTGTATAAACAAATTGCACAATGCATGTCGTGGACATGAAATAATTATCAATTACAGACATTTTACAGATTTGCAAATATAGTTAAATAAACTAATTTAAATAAAAACTTTAATTCAGCCTAAATTCATGTCTAAAATAATTTATGAGTTAATTCTTAAGTATTGTCGTTGTTACCATAACTCAGATAATATAGCACTAGATAAAGTTCATATTATTGATTGGATTCAATTACAGTCAGATACAAATCATCGTCATCAACCTAGAAGACGCCTATGTCCACTCCTTCCCGTCCTGGGCCTTCCGAATTCAACAGCTTCACACAGTCTTCTTCAGGTCATCAGACCACTTGATGCGAGGGCAACCTACGCTTTTTTATATAGTCGTGCGCACCACTCGATAACCTTTCTTCTCCATCGGTTGTCGGTCACTCGAGCGATGTGATCTGCCCATTGCCAC
>DWEC01000888.1:0-14915 GCA_018245735.1 Microceris miodesmiata
CCGGCGGGCCTCTCTCTCGTTCGGTGACTCATCGTAACGTTACCGGGCGTTACACTTTTTCATGAGTGACTCCGAGCGGCAACCTAATTTAAGACGTTGTCACGTCAAAAATATTTTCTAAGATGTGTGAAGTCTGCCAACCAGCGTGGCAGACTATGGCCTTAACCCTCTCAATATGATAGGAGACCCATATTCCAGCAGTGGAATTATAATGGGTCGATTATTATTTTTATTTTTTTTATTGTTTAACAGGAGGATATGGGTTCGAACACTGTGCGTTACTTGATTACGCCGTCACGGTTCATGCGTGTGAATCAAGGTCGCGTTTGGAACACCGGCAACGGCACTCCGGACGCCATCTGCTTTTCCGTCGATCGTATGGGTGTCGCGCTCGTCGGCGCCTGCATCTATGGCGGCTCGGGCACCTACGACTACACCATGGAATTATTACATGACGTACGAGTAAGAAGTTTTCGACATTGACACGCAGAGTCGTAGATACGCCCAAACTGTTTGGGTAGTGCCAGACAGATACTCAATACGTGAATGTGGTTTGATAAAAATCTTTGCATTTATTTAGATGAAGGTGCCCGTTGATGAGGCGAACCATTGCTGGGTCAGTGTCGAGACTGTGCATGGAACATTTACCAGTACAGACCTGCAGCACGACATGGTGCAGATCAAGTTCGAACGGCCTATTCCTCTAAAAGTAAGTGTCTTGAAATGTATGCTATGATTGCCTAATTTTGTTTTAAAATGTATTATAGTAGTAGTAGTAGTACTAAATATATTTTGTATTTTGTAATTGCAAGTTTTTCTAAAATATTTGGAATAAATCGTAAACAACTAAATGACTATGAACTTTTATAAATATTGTCTTTTTCTCACCTTAACAGGAAGAGCTGCGGTATGCACTTCGCTTGTGCAACCAAGGAGCTCGCACGGCCAGCGGTGACTGTGGTCTGCCCTCTGTGAACGGACCTGATGGAACCACCTTCAACTTCACTTCGTGCTCCCTTAGCTTCAATGGCACGTCGTTAGCTCGCGGCCAGATACCGTGTCTGATATATCAGGGGTTGGTTTTTAAATTAGTATAAATCTTTAATACGGAATGTTTTCGCTTTTCACGTGGATTTTTAGATTTTTGTTTTTCTGTATTGAAATTTCTATTGTTGGCCCGGAGTCTGGATTTGTGCCCAGTGCATGGCAATAGGCTCACCACAAATTGCACATGGGAATGTAACCCTAACTGGTGAAAAGTGGGAGTGTATTACACTCCTCTCCCTACCTCCACACGTGTATTGGTGTGATGTCACGTTTTTGTTGCGTTTATTATTCAGTAAATAAATTCACGTATCGCTATTTTATAGTGTCACATAACGCATCCAGTTATTGTTATGCGATAATTTACTTAGTAATCAACTTTATATTGCAGATCGTCTAAATCACTGACGGGTAGCGAGAGTGGCGACAGATTGTACTCGATCTACCGCGGCATAGCCTTGCGTGTGGCCAGCAACATAATTGAGCGCGGAGCGGAGCTGATCTCCACGCTGCGCAACGAGCTCACCACCGAAGACCTGCGTCGCAATGCTGCCGTGCTGCAGCAGTCGCCTGTTATTAATATCCTACTGCCGTACACCTTGGCCAATCTCGACGAACTCGATGATCCTTTGGTTAGTTATTAAAATAATGATATACGAATACTCGTACTGCTGCTAATTGAGTCTGAAACTTGCTACAGATAATATTTTCAAATCAAAATAAAAAAATATAATGATTTATTTCTAGACTTAAATAAAAAACAATGGTTATTTCTATTGTTTCGAATGCTCCAACAATTATCTATACTACGAGTACGGTTTACATTTATAATATGATCAGAATTAAATTGATGGGAATAAAAAAAATATTCTTTTCGTTTTACCTATATACAGAGCTCAGTGCAAATCCTTGAGATGATTCACCAGCTGCTGCCACATGTAGCCGCTATGAACTTGCTAGTACCCCCAGTGGAAGAGCTAACTACCAACACCACTTCACAGTACTACACTTGGGTTGAGAGCGAGCATCCCTATAAGCAGGCAGTCGTGTCGAACATGAGGTGAGTCATTGATTTAGCACATTTTATTTTTGTGCTCCTGGTAACTTATAATTCTTCTCAGAACACTGATTTTCTTTTAACTGTCTATTATTCTACATAACCTTTTTAAATAAACATCGATAAACAAGAACAATATGGCATAGAATGAAATCCCAAAATAATGTTGGAAGTTTTCTGTTCTCTGTTCATTGTCTTTACATAATTCATGTCTATTTTCATAAGTGAATATTATTTGACATTTTGTTATATCCTTATAAAGTTGAAAAATATGGATTATTTCTAATAAAATTCTCCAAGGATTGGTTGATGAAGAGTGCCCCTAGAGCCCCGGACCTAGAGTTTTCCCTTGCTCTATTTAAAATATTGTCTTCTTAAAATCAAATTGTTGTCTTCTGAGTTATAATAAATTGGTAATTTTTTGCGTGACACAGAGTACTGTTTCCACCTCAAGTATCGTGGGTAGTTCTGGAGATGGACCCACGTAGTCTCACGGCACAACAAGAAGACAGTCTCACAATATATGCGGTGGCTGGCGCGCCCAAACACAAATGTCACTGCACCAACGAGATTCGCATCGCGGACCCTCCCTTCCGAAAGGTATACAAGGTAGAAATCATTCGACATTCATTCATTACCAATTCTTAGTTTCATGCCTAACATATGAATAAAAAAGGTAAACTATTATAACTTGTGCTAATTTATGTGTATTAAGTAGAAATTTCCCTGCCTTGTACCCCGCTATCGTTCACCTTCATTCATGCTGACATTTTAGCTAAGACACTAGTATGAATCACGTGATCACATTTACCAGTGTTTTCACACATTTTATTGTAAGTGCGCCTCAAGGCGGACAATCATGTCATATTAACAAACATACTCAAGTAGTTGTATACTTTGCTGGGCACGCTTTTGTCAACCTATTCGATTGTTGTATGCATAATTGCTGCCATAAACTCACAGACCTATGTTAATGGTATTGTTCTCATTGTGGTTGTGCATGCAGGTAAAAATATTTTAATGACAAAAAAGGCGGCTTTAGCAGTGTTGTACTGGATGTCTAGGATAATAAAAAGGGAGTGGTTTATTTAAATGTTTTTTTTTTAAATTTTATATTAGCGTCTGATACAATTGACTTCGGAATCCGGTGAAGTGGAAGAGCTCGAAGACGCCAACTCAGACGCACCCTGCACGCACTACAACTGTACCTACGTTAGTGTAACCCCCAGGCTTTCTAACATGTAAGTGTTTTAAAATATATTATTATCGCTCGTTATGTAGTAGCAAATTAATTTATCATAAAACATTGTTTCAAACTTATTCTGAACATGGCTATCAAAGTTAAAAGGGACTTGTATAAGATAGTATTATACTTATTCTGTTTGGATGATAAATCAATGAGCATAAAATGCGACATAAATTATAACTAAGGAATTATTAACACTCAGACTGTCTAAAACGATAGTCAATAGTGCAGTTGCAGAAGGATATAATAATGTCGGGAAAGTGTTAATAATTATGCATTTGTATGTTTGTTTTAGGCACAACGCCTGGCCGAAGCAGGCTTTGTTGGTGCCCGGCAACGAGGTTATATTTTCCTTAGAGACTGCTTCTGATTATTTAAACGAATACAATAAGCCAATCAAGTGAGTTCATGAAAAATACCTATAATTTTTTATTGACGTAATCCAACATTACGCCTATAATCCCCGGTGACATGGACAGAGGAGTGTACTACACTTCCATCTTTCACCAGTTACGTTTACTTCCCACATGGTATACGTGGAGCTCCTATTCTTATTCGTTGCCCTCAGATCCAGACTCCGAGCCAATACTAGATAATTTAAGTTACAAAAATCCAATATTACCCGACCTGGGATCATAACACAGGGATTTTCGATCAGTAGTGGCGCTTGCAATCACTCGATCAACGGGACAGTCTAGAGTCTAGACCTTGGGGAAAATATAAAAGTATGAGTGTTGGAAGTAATAAGGCGATAATTTCTTCAAAATAAATAATTTATATTCTGTAGTTGAAGGACAGGTTCAGTTAAAAGTTATTAAGAGCATTTTATAGTGTATTTTAAATAAAAAAGGTACCTTATAATGACATGATGGAGAGACAATTAATGATCTTGAATAATAATATGTACTGCAATAATACAAAAGCATCTTGTATAGAGGTATGTAACTAGTTGGGTTATCCTGAAAAAAATGTATATAATTATATGTATAAACTTCACGAAATATTTAACAGCAAAATAATAATATATTTTCATTATTGTAGGTATTTTAAATAATTTTCACCCTTCCAAAACTTGTTACGCAATTGTTTCATTAATATTGTTTGATGCTACAACTATAAAATCACAGTGAAGAAAGTCGCTTCGGGTACCGCTGTCTCTGCGTGGGCTACGAGGACGCACCTTTCATATCGCAGAAGCAAGGTCTCACATCGCTTGAGATGGAGCTGGTGTATGCGGGTGGGGCGTGCGCCTCACGACTCCTCGCGCCTGATGTGGAGATACCGCCGTTACAATTTTGTAAGCAATATTTTGATGACATTACAAAATCAGTCACATGAGCGCGTAAGCACCCTCACTTCAAAGAAGATACTTATTACAGAATCACCAATTAACTCTAATTTTACAATGTTCTGCGTGTTTATAAATTACCTCAATGTGATTAAAATGAACACTATCATAGTTCAACAAAGCTTTACGCTACATTCATAAACGTTATTCACTTTGCAATATCTGGAAGCTTGGAAGCGATAGCTGGTTTTGCAGTACGACTTTTTTTATTATTATAAAAAATAAAATTTTTATTATTGTTTCCTTATCACTTTGCTAGGTTTTATTAAATAATCGCTATGATTATATTGCTTTATGCAGCATTATATTGCTTTCTGCTCTAAAAACACCTCTTTTATGTGTAATATTTTTATTTTTTGGCTAGTGTTACCGGTTCATTCCGTGCCATACATAGATAGATAGTAGATACCACATGTTTAAAACTCAACTAATGGTATGGTATGTTACAATTAAGATTCGATTGTGTTTGTCTCGCGTGGCCGTCATTTGTTTCTTAAGTGTCGGTGTCCCGGTGAGATCGTGACAGGCATTCGATTCTTAGACGCGCAGGTGTTCATTTCGAAATTCTATTGGGCGACGAATGAAATGAATCACTCGCGATGAACGTAAACAGTTTACAGTTGAAACTTCCGCCGCGGTGTTCCGTATGAGCGTGTGGTGGTTGCGAACATTAAATAGTAAATTTATTCACATCGAAATCCTTTACTGCCTGAATACCTCGTACGCGTAAATCTTAACTTGTTTGACGGTTTAATAGGCGTAGCCAAGATATATAGGCATAAATAGAATATCTGCTAGAAGTGTTCTCAGATCTAATTTAACCCATACATGCATATTTGCTTTCATGGGCACGCTTCTACTTTGGGGATTTCCCAGCGAAGCAATATAAGTTTGTCATACAAAATGAAGTTTTGTTTTAAATGTTTAGCGACGATAATGGATTTGCAAATGAGCTCTGCTGGTGCTTGTGCCGGCGAATCAGACACTTGCGAGGAGAACGACGCCTTGCTACTGGCGCGAGGTCTCGAGCTGTCCTCGCCGCCTTCCGTGCACCACGTGCTCGACGGTCTGCCCCTCATGCGGTGAGTGCTACGTAACGTAGCTAGCCTGCACCGTCTGTGGATTTGTATCAACCATTTTTTTATTAACGCGTCCTCCTAGAAACTGCCTTATAGATAGCAACCAAAATTTTTGCTTATTCTTGTGTTCATGAAATTGCGTCACAGTATTAGTATGAATGTGCAGTAAGAAATGAAGCGGTCATTCTTAATACAATTTTTAACTCTGATATATTTAATATTTGTTTCCAGGCAATAACAATTTTTCGATTCTATAGTCGAAAATGTGTCAGAAATAAGAGTAGCCATAGTATAAAAAAGACGTTTCTGTCTTAAACATGTTTCGAGCGGAACAATGACGATATTAGACAGGTTGTACCTACTACATGGAAATATTATAATAAACGCCTTGTTAGTACTTTGACGTAATTTATGAACTACTCGCCGACGTAGATTTTCGTCAAAATAAAATCACAGCATTATAACACGTGATGTCATAACCACTTACGCAGTTATAAGACAGACACGAAGGACACTGTTTAGATATGTCACGACAAATTTACCTCTCGTTGAACTACTGATACACACATATACATATGTAGTACATATAAACACATTATGTAGTTTTCATATGGTCTTTATTAATAACATACGAATTTTATCTCTACCAATATGTCACATGTGTAGAGCCTTAGAATTCGACTAGCAATCAGTTCACATAGTATCAATGAATGCTGTTTGTATTCGAATAGCTTGCATTATAATCCTTTTAGAAATAATGTTCATTTAGATTTAATAGTGCTTGTTCATGAGTAGTTAGCAAAATTATATTACATTTGCAATCATATAAGGGGGCTTCCATTAATTACGTGATGTGATTTGAGAGTTTTTTGACATCTCTCTCCCCCGTGGTGAGATTTCGTAAGATTTTCTTCAACCTCCCTTCCCCTCCCTTCAATCTCACATGAGGTTTTTCAAAATGAATGTATCTCGTAAATACAATGAATTTATTCTAAATAATATATTTGATTAATTTTTTTATTTACGACTAACCTAGACTACTATTTAAGATTACTAAGTAAATACACTAGAATTACAATGAATGTAAACAATAAAATACTTAAATCGTTACTATGAAGATTCATAAACTAATAATCATTGTAGTTCAGTCCAGGGGACTCCCAGTCCAGTTTAGTTTGATTTGTTAAAAATTTACTAAATCTTTTGATTAATGAAATACTATTTTCTTGCTATTTTACTGTTTCTTGCGAAAAAAAATACGTGATATTTGCTGAGATTCTCAAAATTACGTGAGATTCGACTTGACCCCCTTCACCTTTGAACAGCTCAGGTAGTTAATGGACGCCCCCTAACAACTTCACATATGCAATACACGTATTGCACAACGTCAAACATTTCAATACGATCGATGTCGGGACATACAAAATATAATACCGGGCAGTAATATTTAAGCTTAATGTTGTGCCGAGAATAAAATACAAATACAACTTTGCCATTCGCTGATATGTTGTCGTAAATCGCCCCCGTATTATTGTAATGTTTTAAAGATAACCATAATGAAGGTTAGGGTTCGAATAGTGAGTACTTTTTGGACTTTGACTCTCTGCACCTTAATAAAGTGGACGGTGACTATTTAAAAGATACGTAAAATCAATTCATCATTAAGACGCTAAAGGTTTCAATGTTAACTAGGCTTTTCGTAGGCCTCTCCAATAAATAACACGCCACTGAGCTCGATCTTCAGCTCTTGGCTTCCAACTCAGACATACAATCATTTTTAAAAGAATAAAGTTTTATCCTAATATTTCCTGTCTCGTGTCTAATATATATGTAAGTATTTCATTAAGTGGACGAACAAGTCCTTACATCTTCTATGGAAGCAGTTTTAAGGGTGCACTAAAAATCCCACAGAAAATTCTAAAGAGATCGCCAACGAATCCTAAAAGATGATGAAAGATTACAAAGGCGTTTAATTTTCTTTCAGACATTTTAATTAATACGTGAAAACCTACTTGTTAATTTCTAATATGATTATGAAATGATAAATGAAACATGTTTAAACCACGTTATAAAATTTGGGACGACGCTGAAAAATGTGTGTCTCAGGTTGCATAAATAATTTTGAGATCCAAGCTCATAATGAATTAAGCAAAATTAAAATAATTTGTCGTACATAAGTACTGATTCATTATTCAATACATTATTTAGAAATATCTACACAGAATTTAACACTTTCGACGATAGTGACGTAGCGATCCGAGTATTGAGTATTAATAATAAACATTTGTGGTATCGATAACTGAAACTGAAGCAATAGGATTTTTAATAATTTCAAATACCAACTACAAGCGTACGTGTAACAACAAAAGTCGGTATAGTTTATTAATTTATAAATAAAATGTGACTCAGTATGGACTGTACGTATATAACTATATTCTTTACACACAATGTTCGATTGCTGTGTCGCTCGTCTATTTATACAATTCGACGGTACTGTATATTGGATCTACGCTTTGATTTTCAGCTGCTATACAGATATAATTGTGTAGATTAATCATGGTTTTGAACTTCACTAATCGCATGTTTTATAGTTTCCTCTCATTACTCATAAAATAGGAAATAGAACGATGAATAAATCATTTTATTTATCAATACTTAATTGCACGTGCATTGTTTGACCCTAGCATTGCACACGCTTTTAAGCAGTATGTATGTATAGTTATCTATTATGTTATCCATATGTCTATACAGTTTCAAGACAAGTTCATTTGTAATAATCAATTGTAACCGGTTTATTGCTTGTGTACAGAAAATATAAAATCAGATAACTAACGCGTACATAGACAGAGGTGTATATCGTTTTGATAATTGGGTTAATAAAAGTTACAGGAGCTCAATTAATTGTTACAATTAGAACTGAAATGAAGTGATACAATTTTTTTATGAAATTGTGGTGTGCAGTTTTTTGACTCTCTAGCTTTTAGCAATGTTTACGCGGCCATCAATGTGAGATGTATTTATATGAATGTATGAATGGTATGCAATATTGTGTAAGGTAAGTAAAACTTTTATAGACCAGCAAGGGGAAGATGCAGACACGCCGAGTGAAGAATTAAGGGTAATTTTTAAATATATTTATTAGGCAATACTACTCAACCGGTAGGGTTTAGACAGATGTTTTACTGGCAGGAAGTTGTTAAATATGCAACGCTGATAAGCTTATTATATCAGGAAATAAACTAATGAAGTTCAGATAAGGTACAGACATGTTGTTATTTCTATAATAATATATTTAATATTCTAGTCTATATACGGCCAACATTTATTCATTAGCCATTAGTCAACATATACAAAGATAATTAAAGCTTCGCAAACAAAATGTCGATACCGATGTATTGGTTTCGTGTTCAGTGATGCAAATTATATTACATTGCAATACCAACAGCTGTATATATAGTGTTGCATTAATTGTAAACATTACTGTGTGACTACACAATTTAAAAGTAACATCTGACAATATAAATGAAGATGAAAACGTACAGGGAACGGATACAGCCCTTTTTTAGTGGTATGTGCTGAGGACGTCCGCATTCGGTCAATAGAGGTGTGCACTTAAAATATTGATTTCCATTTAATTTGAAATTAAACGATGTTACGACACCTGGAGCTATCCTGAATATTTATTTAACCTGAAACTGAATATTTATATATACGAATATATCCTCCTAGCTTCATTGAGATTAAATCTATACTTAGTTCTGTTCTACCAATGAGGTTTAGATGATCAAATTAGTATCGATTTTTCCTATTCATATGTATAGTCCTATATTTACATAGCACCTTGTACATATAATGGAATGTAATAAGTATCATTAGTAGGGTTTTATATGTATGTATATTTTGTTATTTATTTTTCGCATCGCACAAAATACAAGCATGTGGGTACAGTTGCTGAAGCAAACTTAAAAGTACTATGAAAAATTATAATTAATATCAAATTCGCTAAAGCACTTGCATTCACCTTTTGTTTCCATTTATTTTTGAGCAATCTCAATGTACGATTTATACGTCTTGTTTCTAACGGTTGCACACGATTAGCAGTCCTGGATATATTGTTAGTTACATTATTGTGAATAATGTTAAATGCTTTTGAATAGTTAAAATGTTTTGTATAAGATCATTAACATGTGCATATCGCTCATTTGCGACCAGTGTTTTAACTCAAAAACACGATTTTTCAGAAACCAGTTCAGAAACTTTGAAAAGATAGTTATTCTCCGACTATTATAATAGTTATATGTCTTAATATAATATATAATTTTATAATAGTTATAAAAATAATAATTATGATTTCACACTTTATGAGCTGTTTTTTATGTTTTAGAAATATATTGAATTACAACTAATCAAAAGCATAAAGCCTTGCGTTAAAAAATATAACATTAACCAAATGAAATGAATAATTTTACCGCTAATAATAAGTAGAGGATAGTTGGTCATCATGATTTTGCATTCGCGTTGCATACTGTAAATTTATTTACTACGTCATATCATTACTTATAATTAAATAACAGTTTGTTATTAAACTCATTACGAAGCTTTAAGCGAATGTAATTATTTCTTGAATTAACGCTTGCGTTGCATAACGGTATTTAAAATTTTTCTTATAAATGAACCGACTATAAGCTTTCACATGAACACAATATATTAATCGCTATACGCGTACGATACGTTACATTTTAGAAAACAAACTCAAAGAATATGATTTGTACTTTAATTTTATTTAAAAAATTATAATGAATAATTTAATGCGACGATTAAACATAATAATTTTGTTTCATCAGCCTGCATGATACTGACAAATTTATAACTAAAGTTGGCACTATTGTGACTGACGACATAATGAGGTAGACCACTAACCTATTAAAACAATGTCACAATTGGAATGTTTGATGCGTTTGCACTGACATACGAGGTCTTATGACTTTACCATGATTACTTTGTCGCTACTGAGAACAGTGGCCCAGAGATCAATTAATGTTGACGAACAGTTTTCATCATAAGTCCGTGGTAAGAAGCTCTGCTCTTTCTACTACTATATGAAACTCCGTCTCCCTGTAAGTCTTACCATCTGGCAGCACTATTTGCACCTTTTTCTTTTTCTCATTTTCTCGCCGCACTATGAAATATATTGCAATCGCGGCACCAATGATGACTATGATAATGCCTACTACTACAAAAATCCAGAAGTTCTGCTTAAATGAACCACACCTGCTGTCGACGAATGTCGGCAGTGACATGTAATGCCCTTCCAAAATGTACCAACATGTGATTATCCCGCCTTGTTCACTTAGTACTTGCCGCCATTCTTCGGCGAGCTCACACGTACATGTTATATTGAGATTAAGTCCATCCACACGTAATGTTACCGAGGTTCGATTATGCATCAGGGACGACGGCGTGAAGTTAGTGACGGTGTTGTTATCAATAAGTAGTTCTTGTCTCCCCATTGCTGATATAATTTCCATTTCAACTGAAAATCCATAGAACGCTCCTTTGCTCACAGATTTAACAGTATTATTTCTAAAGGTAATGGGTCCTCTACTTGCAATATGGTATCCGTCCCCGTCTAAAGTTTCTATATTATTATTCTCTATTAGAACTCTCTTTGGTGAACTGACAAGAAATGTCAAACTAGACAAATATTTAACGGTGACTCCCTCCATTCGAAACAGATTAGTCACTTCTACATCCGACAAAAACCTGCTCGGCAACGTTTTCATGACGCCGCCACGCAACAAGAAATTTATAGTCGTAAACTTCTTGAAGGCTTGTATTTCTATGTTATCGAAAACATTGTTTGTGAGCTCTATGTTCTTAACGCCGGTAAGACTTGAGAATGCAAACGGTTTGAGGTTGGTTATCGTACTCTCGCTTATTATAATGTCGTTGACGCGTCCTTGGATCGCGTGTGAAGAAATTTCATTTATCGTACAGTTGTTAATTATTATTCTAATACCGGGATTCATATCATTGTCACGCGGGAAAGGTGACCAAGCCAATGCCCGCTCGTTGATAACTACATGGCTTACATTTCTAATTTCTATGGCTCGCAAATGAATGAGGTTTCTCACTGAGTCTTGAAGAAAGTAAACTCGTGAGCATCCATCAATAATAATGCCCGTGGCTGTTGAAGGAATCCTGTACGCTCCGTCAGGCCTTAAAGTCACCTCCTGGGAATTAATATTACATACATTGTGATATATTTTTAGAAACAATTTTTAATGCAAAATGAAAATCATTTTTGGTTGTATTGTTACCAAAACATTTGTACTATTTCTGCCGCTGGAAAATGTTACCGTTCAAATGTGTTGGTAGAAAAGGTTAGTGCATGTTCAGTTAAATTACATATTTTGGGTTAGAGGTCAAATTCCTTAACTTGCCTTTGCCGATCTTAGATATCGTTATAGATACTGATATAATACAATTGAAAAATAATTTTCAAAAACTATCAAAGGTCTAAACAATGGAATACCACTAACTTAAAATGGATGTTTCGTTTGTAGGATAAAGTACCCATAAGCTGTCTACATATTAGTAGTATATTTGTGTAGGTATTACATGAAATACGAGTTAGACGATAAACATTAAAATGCTTATAATTCTCAGAGTTGATAAATCATTCTTACGATCTGCAAGGTCATGAGCATATTTAAACTAATTGATAGCTTGTTGGTATCAGTATACTGTCTTGCCATTATAACGAAATAAGATATTTGTTACGCGTATAATGACAGCCATGAAAAATTACTATAAAACTATTTATTATACTGAAAGTTTACTTAAAAAAACATTGGTTTCGACAAAATCACCTCATAATCCCGTGTGCAGTTGCAAATAACTCTGGTGAAGGAATCGCAGCGACACGCCTCGTCTTGGCAGATCGTGGGCGTGATGCCCTGCGCCAAGGAGCGCGCGTGCAGCACCACCAGTATTTGCCACCACGTTGGCCAACGCATGCTCGGCTGATTTGTGAATTCACGTCACCATCTCATTTAGCTATTTCATCTAGAACAAAATTAAAATTTACTTTTAACGGTCCACACACACTAAGAACGGTAAAATCTGACTCTTGTATAAATGTAGAGTATCATTATACTGTACCTATGTCTGTCACATGAGTTAGGGATTGCAATATGGTAGTGTTGAATGTGAAAGTGGTAGTGGTAAATGTAGTAACATATAAAATGTAATAGTACTCATGTAATTTTGAGTATATTCGTTGTCAAGCAATAAGTCCAATTTCAGTTTTTATACAAATAAATAAAATTGAAGTGTCTGTTTGTAATATTAAAATAACCGTGTTTTACTAAATGCATCTGTATATTATGCACGGTACATATACCAAAATAACATTTTTTACAACATTTGTCTGTCTATTTTTCCTCTGACTAATCTATGAAACTGCTGAACGATTTTGACGGGACTTCCGCTGACAGATAAATGATGTAATAAGGAGTAACTTAGGCTATTTTCATTTTTGAATAATTATAAAATAAAGTAATGCTGCAATGTCCAAGTACTGTTCACTACCGCGCACAGCCCACGCGCATGCCACCACTGCGGACGAAATCGCGGGCACAGCTAGTTAATCATAAAAAGAGATCCATATTGGGAAGTTCTTAGGACATGACGGAATAGTAGATGATTTTTGTCTCACAAGCAACGACATGCGACTGACAATTTCAGTAATTTTATATTGTATCAAATAACATATCGTCATTCTCGCCATTATCGTGTACGTAATACATTTGAAAAACAGGATTTTCTGGTCCCTCTTCGTTACTGCCTTATTATGTCTTTAGATAGACACGATCAATTATATGGCATAACACGTGCCAAGACTATGAAGCTTATGCTAATTAGGTGCGATGAATGTAACCAAATATACTGAAAGATAAGACATGTTTAAAAATAAGTGAAAGGTAAATATCGTTATCTTAGTTTCATAAAAAACCTTTTTGTTTTAGAAAGAAGCTTTTTCGTAATATTAATGATCAATCTATATCTGATGTGTTACCAACATTCTAATTATACCATAACGATAACAAACACATGACAGTAACAAATCTAAAATTTCTTTGGCCTACCTTTGCTTCTCGATTTGCATCTGGGTATTGCCATACTATTACAATGAAATTGCAATAATAATTCAAAGTTTAAGTGTAGCACTGATTTTATATTTGATGCTAAACGACTTATTATTAAATATTTTAGAACATTTTTTTGTTAAGCGTGGCGTTCACGAGGCAGTCATTTATCGATGTGAGCCACTCAGTGTAGTGTGTTATCGAGGCGCGTTATCAGATAGCCACATAGGTGCTGGTCGGCTTACGTACCGTTGCGGAGTAGCTTGCGCGTGTGTGATTTTAGCAAGGCTATCGGAATAGATAGCGCGCTCTTCCAGATACTGGCAATGTTGATGACCTCTATTTTTGTTTTTAATGAATTCCTTTTACTTACGCAGACATGGAATTTGAATTCTCCGTCGGCCTCTTGTGAAAATACGCTCGAAACTTTTGACTTACTTTTAATATTTGTTGGCGAAAACGTAACAATGTTTCGTCTGTGGTATGCCTTTGAATACCATTCAAATGGAGAATAAAGTTAAATGAAAAATAAGGAAAAGTGCAATTAACCGGTATTAAAAATAAAATTAGTAATTTGCGGTACTAAAAGTAAAATTAGTAGAAGTAGTAGTATTAGAAGTTCTTTATAATTATAGGCAGTTTAATTTTTTATTCGTTATTAACAGTGTAGGCCATATAAAGTAGAACCTAATTATATGTGTAAACAAAACGGTTCTGGTGTCCGTCATGGAGTAGTGCGTCATGTATCGCAGCCAGATCTGAAGAAGCTCGATGATTCATACTGTAACGTGTACTGCTAACCTACGAGAAAACACCTTTTGGAAATGTGCCCGTTCTCAAATCTCATTCGTTGCTTTTTATATCGATGACAACTATATAATATATGAAATTTGGTTATGAAAATTAAAAATATTATATAGCGGTGTTAGTATACATTTTGTGCTCGTTTCGTGCAGAATATGAATGGTTAGTAGGGCGTAATAGTAGCAAT
>DWEC01000889.1:0-14913 GCA_018245735.1 Microceris miodesmiata
CGTTTTTCCTCATACTAATTGCTGGAGTCGTGATTTATTAATTTCTGAATCGAATACAATGGATTTTTCTTCAGATTTTTTTTACGATATTCAAATGTATAATACATATTACCATTTTCGTTATCATTTATTACTTTATCTATTATTAAGATAACAATGTACCCAATTAGTTTAATGAACAAATTACTGTAATAGCGAATTAAATGTAAAGTGACCATTTAGTCGCCGCAGTATCGAACTTTAAACATTTACTCGTAGATATATTATCTGAGTCATGATAATCATCTTCATCGAGCCTTTTAAACACCAATTTCATTTCAAAATGAAAAGCGTTACGACCTTTCGTACGACCTGACATAATCGTGAAATGATAATAGTGATAAATGAGATATTGATCATGTTGATGAAAAAGACAGTTCGAA
Organism: Microceris miodesmiata; assembly: GCA_018245735.1. NCBI lineage: Eukaryota > Metazoa > Arthropoda > Insecta > Lepidoptera > Hesperiidae > Microceris > Microceris miodesmiata. Next base: position 423 of record DWEC01000889.1, read on the forward strand.
TGAAGTACACGTGTAGCCTTACAACCTTGGTGTCTGCGTACATAGTGTTTTGTGCCTTGTGTCTTGCGTCATCAGACAAACATCATGAGTTATAGTTCCTTTGTATAATAGTTTATTTACGTGAGAATGGCATGCTGGGTTTAATGGTGACTAAGTTAGAGACCCTCTACCAATTTGCACTTAACAATGTTATGCTATGCGAAAAAAACTCCACTCCCAACAATATAGCTATTATAAATGTACGGAGATGTTACACCTGAAATGTATTGTTAAGTGGAAGTAAATTCTGGACTTTATGAATGTGAACTAGAAATGAGGATGTATTATGAATTAGGAGTGCGTAAAAAGGTAGTCGGGAAAAGGAAGGTGAGATCACAAATTTTCTTAAGATTGTCTAATTGTCTAATAGAAAAGTCATTCCTAATGTATTTGATTCAACATCCTAAACTGTTCCTAAGTTTTCTTTTGTTTTTATGATTATCCATTGCATCTTACGAGAAGTTATAAAAATGTGTTCAGCGAAGATCTCAAAAACTAATTCATTTAGTACTCAAAGTACCTACAGTTAGGTTCACAATGACTCTTTTGGTAAAATTTACTCTCCATAAATATTTTGAACAAAACTTACTGTTAAATTTATTTTTATACCTTGCTTATCATGTGTTTCGCGATTTCCCAATATTATCTATAGTTTTTAAGTAGATATTTACGAATAGAATACGAAATTTACACGGTAAAATGCAATGTTTCTAATTTTAGGTATGATAAATATGTTATTCGTTCTGTACCGCGTACCGAAGCTGTTTAGGGTGTGGTCTGAATGAAGTATATTTTCCCAAGTATATTTTGCAGGAACTATTTTTTACAAGCAGGTCAATAATACATTTCATTTGTTTAAAGCCTGGAGTTTAATAATGGCCTGCCTGATTAGTCGAGTGATTGCACCCCAAACCGCTGATCAAAAGGTCGTGGATTCAACCCCGCGTCGGGTATTATTCAATTTTATAAATTGAAATTCCTAGTGGCGGCTCGGAATCTGAATTTGTTGCCGGTGTATGGCAATAAGCTCACGCGCTATTCCATAGTGGGACGTACATAAATGTAACAGCTAAAACGTGGGAGAGTACTTCAGCCCTCTACCTGCCTGTTTAAGGAATATAGGCGTATTGTTACCTTGTTTAATGATGTTGTCGTAACATTTTTAATTGATTTGTATCTTCTATGTCACATACATATGTTCATTTGGTATAGAGTCTGTGTTTGAAATTTTAAGTTTATAGTTGTTTTATGTGAAACCAGTTATTGTAGGCAGCCCTTTGACATAGACAACAACAGTTTAACAGCTACACGACAAATTGTTAAGACAATTACGATTTATGTCCCAACTAACCATTGTGTGACTCACTCTGTTTCCAATGACGCGATATTGGGACTCTTATACATGTCAGCGACGAATGACGCAATATCGGAACTCGCATAGGTATTGAAATATAGACATAAACAGGATCGCATGTTAAATGATCCGTGCAACTCAGCGCTCTTTTGAGTTTGTGTCATATTCTATGTTCCAGCTTGGTTCTCTCTTCTGTCGATTGTTCGGTAGCACGCTACATTTGTATAGCCTTTCATATCATTTATCTTTAATAAATCCATTATCTTTTTAAAATGAACTGCATTATTTCTTCAATAGGTAACTTACAAACACTCATGTCATAAATGATATGCGAGGTCAAAGAGAGACTAATAATCTAGACTAAATACCTACTTAACTCATTATAAATATCCATTCATATCACTTCAAGTGTCTATATGCATAGATACCTATATCATCCAATGCAAGGGGATTTTCAGATTCCTATATCGCACGTCATTCAAATTTGCTAAAGTCTATATCTAAATTTTGATGATACTTACAAATTCTTAAACATTTCGTTTCATTGATAAATAATCATTGTTAAAATTAATTAATAATTAAGTTCGTTAATGTTAACAATTTATTATTCACTATTCATTCAAGTTCATTAAATATTCATTCAAGTATGTTAATGGGCGTACAAAATACCAGATGGTATTCCTTATCAGTCAACACAGCTGATGATGAATATTTGGGGTAGATACCTTATGCTTTTAGCCATAAAATTATGTTACTTATGGCATTGTGTTATACAAAAATCAATATATAGTACGTATATGCGCATAATCGCATACGTAATATATAGGTACTGCTGATGAACACCATTGATAATTAGCAGCAATCTGTGCTAACAAACAACCAAAATTTTACGTTATGCATGTTAAATATCTTCCTCGATTGGATGTTAAATAAAAAACCTATGTCACATTCAGAAACAAAAAGTGACATTACTGCCTTGAATTAACGTTAATGGTACCTACGTCGGCGTCGTTGAGGTTTTCCCGCAGTTAAATCATCAAATTATGTATGCAAAATATATCTATGTCACATTCAGAAACGTAATGTGACATTCGGAGCGCCTTGAACTGACGTTAATTATATTTCAATATTTATGCGTGCAGCGATGCATGCGTTTTGCGTTGTAGCCATTTCTAATCATCAATGTCCTTGCGCAATGGAATAATTACCGAAGCCAATAACCAAATTGGACAGACATACATATAGGGCTGCTAATATTACTAAATATTTATTAACCTTATTGACAATCATGTAACAACGTTCTTGGCTTTAAGATTAGCAGGATCATAATTGATATCCTCTTAATCAGCAGGATCCCAATTGGATAGCATCCCAATTGAAGCTGGAGTATGAAAACAATGTTACCATGTTATTGTAATGAATGGAATACACTGAATATTATTTTTTAAATCGATTAGGCCAGTCAAAGTTGCTCAGATAGAAACCACCAAAAAAACAGCGAGTGCTTTTAAAACAGTTGAATATATTTTCTTGAGTCTAGTTACAATTCAAACTAAATAGACTAAAGCAGAAACCCTTCATCCCTTTAGGAGTTACGATGTCACAAACCGACACACACACGTTAATAATTTAAAACCAGTAATTATTCAGTTGTAACAGTATTAATTTGGTTTGTTTTTGGCAACCCTACCCAAATGGTACGTACTAGCAGCCAATTGGGTAACAAGACTCAAAGATCAAGTACACACCAAGGCCACAGCCATCATGTATCACTTTAACGTCCATCATCAAAGCCGCAAGGTCGACGGATCGCAACAAAAAGAGCACTCAAATACGTACACTTTTAGACAGTCACGATTATGTCGTCGTACAAAAAACCAATTAAAACCCTCATATCAAATGGTAACTTCCAGAATATTCCACTAATTATATGTTTTTGTGTTATGCTCCTTTTCGTAATTAAATTAGTGTGATAAGAATGATGAATGTAGAACCACGTCAGGTCTGTAATGATACAGATAGAGATACTCCGCAAGGAACTTGAAGTGACGTTATAATAATAATTATAATAATAATAATAATTGCAATTAAGTTGGGGTAAAGCAGTGCAGTGATAGCCCAGAGATTAAGAAATCAGGCTCTCATTCCGGCGGTCCTGGGTTCAGATCCATGGCGCGCACCTCCTTAGATGTGTGTTTTAAATTTAAATATCACGTACTAACGGTGAAGCAAAACATCGTGACGAAACCTGCACACCTTAGAATTTATAAAAAAAATATATATATATTTTCTAAGATGTGTGAAGTCTGCCAACCCGCACTTGGCCAGTGTGGCAAACTATGGCCCTAACCTTATCAATATGTGAGAAGGCCCATATTCCAACAGAGAAATTATAATGGGTCGATTATTATTTATTATTATTATTATAGGGGTAAAGATTGTGAAACATAAACTTAGTTGTTGCTCGGAAACTATCTCTGCCGGGCAATGTTCGGTACTATATAACAAATGTTATCGTATATTATTAACGTAGTTTTAAAATAACAACATTTGTTACCATTGTGCCATTTATATATTTATTACAGCTTAGTTCGATATATAATTCGAATATTTTTTCACATATAAAATAAGAATAATTCAATATAAAAATACCTGACATCACGCCTGTAATGCCCGAAGGGGTAGGCAGATGAGTGCAGTACCCTCCCCTGTTTCACCAGTTCCGTTTACGTCCATGGAATAGGTGGTGAGCCTAATCATTACCATACACCAGGCACGATACAGATTCCGAATTACTATTAGAAATTCTAAATTACAAAAATCCAATAGTACCCGACCCGGGACCTCCCGATTGGCAGTCGATAATAAATTTATATGAAATAAAATAATGTTAACTTCATAATAATAGTATATAATTACTTTTGGAATAATAATTAAAAAGTAGAGTAACCATTGCTTGTTGATCTTATAGACAATATGAAGGCCGTTGTCGTGCATTGTGGGTGATATCGGTGAAAATGTCATGACCAGTCAGAAAGGTGCGCACGCGCAGGTCGATGCAAAGGTCGTCTTTGTTTCTGTGTTTCGCTCCATTCCAGAATAACATACAAACAAAAGACAAAATGCCTATGGGAATTTCTACATTAATAATAATAGTCATTATTAGCTGTTCAATTGAAATGTGGTTGCTTCGTTAGTCAAGTGGTTACAAGCGTGACTGCTGATCTAAAGGTCCTGGATTCGATTCCCAGGTCGTTTGCTATTGAATTTTTCCATTTTAGGATTTCTAGTAGAAACTTCTAGTAGTGGCTCGGAGTGTGGATCTTTACCTGGTGCATGGCAATAGGCTTACCATTTTCTTGATATATGTACATAGATGTTTGCAACGTTTACAGCGAATTCAAGACGCACTGCTAGCTTAGAAGAATGAATTAATTCATAAGTGTAAATATAATGCGAAATATATAGTCGTATATATAAATGACACAATCAAATTACGAACATTTAAAAGATCCATAATAAATGTGATAAAACATTTTCTATAAATAAAATAAAACAACCGTTTTATTGATGCAGACGGATACCCCTTGCTAAACCAATGTGACGTAGAAATTTATATGTACATTTGTGGTAAGTTACCTGCAAAGTTGTTTTAGAAACATGGTGGTTGTCGACAAGAAACCTGTTCTACACGTGATTACAGATTTTAATCGTCGGTCACATGTAAATAGATGTCTGCTCATAAATTTTATATGAATCGTCTCATTTGCATGAATAATATAAATAGGTCAGATACGGACCGATGAGAGAGTCAAGTCTCCGAAATCGATGTATGTACGTACATGTATGACATGAAGACATTTGTAGCTTGGGCACATCCGGTTGGTAAAGATAGAAATAATTCGCACTCGGTACCCTCTGCCTACATCGTGAAGGTTCTAGATCACGTTAGGACCTTCACGATAAAATCATAATAATAAGTACTTCGTTGGTAAAACACACATATTATATAAAAAAAAAATCTTTCCACATGTATTATATACTTTAATTTAAGTTGAGGTATTTAGAGCTTCTTATATCCAACACGACTTTCACAATAATACGAATATAATGTTTGTCATTAATTATTTTTAGTCTATATAAACAATTTTTAACATTTTTAGTTCAATGTGCTATAAAAGCGTGTTTTTTTAACTATATTTATGGTTATAATCTTCATTATGAGCAACACTTGCATCGTTCAACAATCATAGATGGGTCTCCTCTGAAGAGGAGAATTAGATACTTTTACACGCATCTTAGATAATGTTACAGAGAACACTATAAGGAATAGATATTTTTACGATGTTTTCTTCACCGTAACAAATAATATTAATTTAATAGTACCTATTTATCGTAAAATCCCCTTTCCCGCTTCAATAAAATTATGCTTCATCATCGAACATTATTAATTTCCAAGAACATCACTTTACGTTGTCATTGGACATATTTAAAAGGTCAGAATGTTAAATTAAAAACTAAAATGTTTGATAACTTACGTACGGCTTAACTCATGTTTTTTCCCGATACTCTAACTCTTCGTTGTGACCTATCTGCGATCGACGGGAGCTCATGAAGAAGGATCTAGGATAGGTCCGAAATTAATTCGGCTGTCCCAAAGAACATACGTGAATTAAGCCGGTATATGTTCTATTATATATTATAGAATAACTGATAGCCGAGATTTCGTCTGTGCTGTTAATGATATTAATAGTATATAATAAGTATAGGGAAGGGAATTTAAAAAACGTTTAAGGGAAAACTATACTTTGTTACTCTTTTCAAATAAATATATCATAATAATTTTAATGAAAATAAGGATAAGTGCGTAAGAAATAACATGAAAAACAATCAATGAAATCTAGCCAAAAGTTCTTCTGTGACGCCTACACAATGACAAATCTTTATAATTTTATTTATATAGATACTATATATATACATACGATAAATAGTTTCCAAGGAAAGTTGTAATGAATTTTAAAATGTTGATATAAAAACTGGAGATAGCTACGCAAAAAGCTACGGAAAATTAATAATTATTTTCGAGCTGCATCAGGGAATACACGCTGTTTAAACTGCGCGTTGTACGAATACTATCAGCGTTATTGATTCATTATGGGTGAAAGGTGAATAAGGAATCATTATATTACAATAAGTAGTAAATAATAAGGCGGCGAAGGCGGTGGGGGTAATTATAACGCTCTCTTTACGACGTCGTAATAATCTAGACACCACTGATTTGCTATAATCATAATGATCAGCATAACTGTGTTATGTATAAGCTCAAGGGCGGAGACATGTGTAATGGCCAGTTTCGCAGAAGTTATGAATTAAATTTTGCGATGTTAGATAAAGTTATTACATATTAAATCAATATTTAGCTTTTTGCTTTTTCTCTTTTCTTTTATTTGCTCTCAGCAAATAATGGATACTTTTTTATATCTATTTTTGTATCTTGTCATTAGTGGCATAACGCTGTTGTTGTCTGTTACAACATATTTTCACTGTCAATTTGGGTTCACTGGCAGAGAATGCCTCCAGGGATTAGGTTCGCCGTATGCTAAACGTAATTGTAGAGTAACCAATAATAATAGTGCTACACTCACCTTCCTGCCCGATGGAATAAAGATTTGCGAAAGGGCGCAAACAGATGCTGGATGCGGCTAGCCGAGGACACGCGATGGCGCTTTTTGGGCCTCCCTCAATACTACTCGTATGTTCAGCAGTGGACTGAGAAAGGCTGGTAGTGTTGAATAATAGAGCAAACGTAGGTCTGCTTGGGTAGATAGATAATACCATAACTTAAAAATAAGAAAAACTCCATTATTGATTAACAAAAGTAAATAAACAACTCAATACTTTTTATAACCTTGGATTTTCCATGTAGATTACTTCCAATAGTCTCATGGTCGAGGAGTACCTATACGAGTATACTTTATTAGTTATGGTCAGATTAAACAATTGTTAAATATTTACCGAGATCTTTGTGGATTAAGAATACGCGCTGGGATCTAAATGCCAGTTCAATGGAGAAGGAGCAACTAATTTGATGATCATGCCACAGTTCAATAAATAAGGAACAACTAATTTGATAACCATGCCACAGTTCAATGGAGAAGGAACAGCTAATTTGATGATCATGCCACAGTTTAATGGAGTAGGAACATTTAATCTGATGGTCATACCACTAAACTGTTTCGCTCGAAACGAGTAAACAGTCACAAAGAGACCTCAAATTACTGTCAATGCGTCACAGAGGTTACTAGTACAGAATGCAATGCACTATCTCATCTTATTACGTTTAATCAATTCCGTTATCTACGAACCGCGGGTCAGATGTCATTAGTGCATACTTAATTGGGAACAATTTTGTCAACGGGATTGAACCAGAACTCTGTTTATTTGAATTCGTTTTCAGTTTAATTATTTGCTTTATTTCATCGTCATGCCAGATATCTGGCAGAGATATAGGCAGAGCTACGAGTGTCAAATATATTTATTCTTTCAGACCTGACATTATTTTTGCAGACAGTTCATTTGCGATACCATTTATCAAGTACTGTTTTATATTGCAATGTTATGTGTTTATTTATTCTTATGTATCATCTTAAACTAAGGATAAACATTTATTTTTGATGTTCTGTTCGTGAATCCTCTGCAGTGCATACATTACGGCAATATAGGTAATAATACATATATTCAGAGATGTATCTATTTATTAAAAAAAAGACATAGATGCACACATATACATTCGGTATTTAAAAAGATAGATTATATCACAATCTAGGTGAATCGGCTATGACCTTGAGTCAGTAGCTAATCAAAACCAAGTTGAGAAACTGTCGATTGATTTTTATGAAGTTGTGACCTGGAAATAGTCTGCAAATGAATTTATAGTTATATACGTTTATTGTTAGTATCATAGTTTATTAGTGAAGTAAAACAGAGTTGATGGACAAAATATTAGTTTTATTTTGATGATGGAGGTATAGCGTCTCTAATTGGAGACGTCCTAAAAGCCAGGTCAAAAGTGTCATTAATTGACGAACATGTATAAAAAACTGATGTATAAAAAAGAGGCAAAATAAATTTGCCACTGTTGTTCCCTAACAGAAAATGGTTTGGCTGAATGAATGTATGACAAGGCATCATGTAGAATCTCACAATATTTAAAATAAAAGAAAAAAAAATTAAGATGAAAACATTTCCAAAAAATCACACAATATTAGGCCATACAATTCGAGTTACACAAACATACCCACAATAATTCATAATTAATGCGTAGTAAAATCAACCCATTAATAATACAAATTAGAACAGTTTTGTTATTTAAATTCGGCATTATAGATACTGGCACCTGGTCCATTGAAGGCCATTGTGCTAAATTCTGATTTAATAAGCAACGTTCTAACCTAACTTGATTAAAAACCTTTCAAAATAACCTACCGATAATTTTGTATATATATATATGTATTGTATGTGTATTGTTAACCATAAAGGGTTTCGGTTACATTCTGACGCATTAATACTGGCCGAGCTTTTGCTGTGCCTGGTGACCTAAACTGCTGGGTCTGGTTGGATACTTGGTCCGAAGTTCACATTCTTTATATTGTATGCATGTGAAAAATAATGTTCATACTATTTTAAAAACGGTTTTTATTTCGAAGCCCACAGTGCGGAATCCTTGCGTGAGAATTATGAGGGCGAAAAACAAATTTCGTAATCCTCACTCATGTAATTTTATATAATGCTATCCTTAATATTAATAATATTCATCTTATTATACTATACACTAAGCTGGTATCTAATTTGACGGTACATAATTAGTTACGAAATATTCGACCGCCACGTCTCTAGCAACTGTAGCCTCGACACAGATCTATAGGTCTGTTATACATTCTTTGTTGTTTTTTATCTGTATAGAGAAATATAAAATATATGTGGCCCAATAAAGAATAAGGTTGCCTTATATTTTTATTTTTTTTTAGTTTGTTTCGGTACTTGACGAAAGCAATATTAAAAGTACATAGTGCATAAGACAATTGTTATTCCAATTTTAGCAGTACATTATACTGGCCAAATTTGACAGAGCTGTTCCAAATTGACAACCCTACTGCGTTCATAGCGGAGGAACAAATTTAAACAACCTCAGGCTGAATCTCAACTGTTTAATTAGTCAGGGTTGGCAGCGGTAGGATTGCTAGCCGTTTTTTTTTTTGTTTTCATAACATATACCACGTCAATTCCACCAATAAGTCAGGCAATTTGAACAGCTATTAACCACATTCCGAACACATACAAAGAACATAATAGCTTTTTAATTATCGTAACAGCTATAAAATGTTTAATATTAGTGGAATAACAATAAACAACGTGATAAATTCCGCATGTATGGTCATTTAGGCGTTCCTTAATCCTTCCTTATTTCATTTAATGCATACGTCAAATAATATATCATGGACAGATATTTTTAAAACGCAAATCAAATTGAATTACGTTTCATATGTTTTGATTATGACTCTACTAGCTTAGTTATTTTATATATTATACACAAATATTACAGTAATGTTACATTGTAAATTTAGGTTCAATAGCGGCTCATCCCTATACAATATATCTTTTTCAATCAACCTATATATTTGTGACAGTTGCGTAGTCACAGTATGCGTAAAACGTTAAAGCTGTAATTAGAATTGTCTACATTTTTAAATAAAAAACAAACAAAGGTAATCAAATATTAACTTTAATATACGTAAAGGTAATAAAATATTAACTTTAATATAAAATATACCTACGTATATATCGAATTTAAAGGACGAAAGGTTGTTGTATTTATGTTAGTTTCATTTGTTTTTTCGTTATATGTAAATTTAATTAACACGTACCATCAATGTTTTTAACCACTTCTCATGAAAACCACAATAATACATACGGTTTTATAAACTTATACGCCATGAGTATGTTAATACCGAAGATAATATTTGTACATCAATTTCGTGTTAAAATTTGTGCCCGAGGTATTGCTTGCGTAGAATTATATATCTATTAGGTTTCAAAATATAACTTGTTTTACCTAGGGCTAGTCTCAAAGAGTAATAAGGCAAATTTGGGCCCAATCATTTAATTCCACATTTTAAAAATTACAAAATTTTACAAAACTCTAATGAATTAACCATAATAATTTTTTAATTGTACAAAGAGAAATTAATAAATATCATTAAAGAATTATAGGTTAATGATAAACGAACTTAGTCTGCCAATCGGGACACTTCTTTTGATATCCGTAGTTTCTCTTAATTCAACCTAGAATGTTTTTTTAATACAACTTAAATTGATCATTATATTGTCAAGGTTTAAATTTTTTCAGGTCCTAAAAATGTGACAACCTCTCATGTCAAATTTGACATGACCGCATTTTTTTTCCCGCCAACTCGACAAATTGAAAATGGCTGATGATTTCTATTTCACCGTAATTTTATCCCGGGAGTTTCGCAAAAACACTTATACTTTTGAATTTGCCATTTTTATATATTTTATTTATACTATTCATCTAATACATTTCATATGTCATTAACGGGTTCGAATTGAAAAACTTTAATATTTATCACCTAACAACACATAGATACAAAGCGGGTATAACTTGTAAACAATGATTGGAATTTTCTCCCTGTCATATATCTTTTTCTTTTCTCGACCAAGACAAACTAATTTATTTTTCTCATACCCGCATGTATGCATCATTAGAATTTAAATAAAAAAATATTGATTAAAATATTAGTTATATACTTTTACGGTATAAATATAACCAAATTCGTTCGTTATCAAGTACCATAATATGGTGGCTAGAAATGTACTGGTGCCCTAGACATTGTTATGCAATAATGCAACTGTACTTGAGGTCGACGTCCGTTGCAGCCGCCTGATCGTCGATATCCGCGCGTATTGCCCATGTCTATGAGCCGTATTAACATGCAAGGTCAGCTGAGATCGTTATAACCAGGAAGTAATATAGCTGTAAACTATAGTATGACAGAAGCTATGAAATTGGAATTTATTCCTACAAGGTCCAGGTCTTATGTTTCAGATCATGTTGGACAGTGTTGCATACTCTGACCTTAAACCTTAAATTTAATGATGAATCTGTTGTCCAATAATGGACCATTAAAAGGATTGATGGTGATAATATCGCGCATCTATCACTACTAACTTGTTCATTCCTTAAGTCATAATTCTTCTCTATATCAATCAAAGATGAGTTGCCAGTAGAACATCGAACGCTTTGGCTTAATACGTCTACGTGTCACACTTTTCGAAAATAAACATAACACCAAGCGAAACTCACCAAAAATTGGAAATGTTACTTTTATTTTTTTCTATATCTACCCTTTTCTGGCTTTCGTTCGTTCGAGTGTCGTTCTTGCTCAGTTACTTGACGAAGATTTGAGTATATTTAGATAATAATAGTCAAAACCTTTATGTTTATCATCATCAATATCATCACCACTGTCATCGTTATCATCATCATTATCATCGTCATCGACACAATTCTCACAATGAAATTCTCTGTGATTTCAATGAAAAGTGTTAAAAGTGGTAAAGCCACGGCGTTTATTAATTTTAGTTGCTGTTCATTAACATTGCGACTCGATTTTACGAGGCAGGAAATCATTTCCTAACCGCCGTCTAACGGAGTTCATTTATTTGCATTTACCGGATCATTATCCACGGTAATCTCGATATCGAAACGGTAAAACTCATGTATTACGTGCGATATTACACAAAGCTAGCTCCACATTCAGTAACTTGGGACATAAATTTATTATTTCAGCCATCACGCTCTGTGTTACAGGGTAGGCAGGCAGAGAATACCGAATCTCAAATATCACTATTCTTAGAGTCGTGACGTGCTTTTTCTCCATTCATCACTATCTTCATACAAATTTGTTGCAATGAACTGGTGATAAACTGATGTAAACGAGAATAACAGAAATTTTGCCTTTTTGAAACGTCGTCTGTTTTGTATTTTCTTTTACGGTCTGTTTTCCTTTATTCTATAATCAAGTACAGTACAATATATTTACTTACCAAATCATTGCACTCCACAGCCTTAATTATATTTATATAGTTGATAGTGCGTCAATATTGTAAATGTCGTGTTCTCCTAAAATTGTGGGTACACTACCAATTTAATCGAATATTTTACTGATGCATTTTTACAATGTATACAGCAATGTAAATTAATAAACATAACAACACAATGTAAATAAGTAATCAGCCTAATACTGTACTCTTATCCATGCTAGACACGCCATTCTAACTTGCCCATTGCACTCCTCTCCGATGTACATTTAATTGGCTTGCATTTGGTACGTATGTAGCAAAAAACTCCGTCTTAACTCACCTCATTCTTAAACGAGAAGCGTGTCTAACCGGGGAAGAAATAAAAGGTTTGATTATGATCATATAATGATACCAAAAAAATATAATTCTGCAAGGTGTTTCCATTGTTAATAAACATTTTTTCATGAAAACTTTGTACTTTGAGTCAGTAAAAAAGTTTCACAAACGGCTAATGAGTGGCAACCTCAGAGCGAGCGATCGTTCCAAACAAGGTCGTATTTCAGTAATGTCCGTGTTATTATTATTATTATCATTTCTCTCATGCTTTCGCCTTATCTTTTGTTTATAAACCACAACTGCGCTGGGGCTTGGCGTGGGAATAGCAGCTATCTGATTAATAAGATGAAGAGAAATAATTTTATAATTTATACTTAGTTATATATAGTTATAACTCTTGTTAGTATAGTATATATAGTTATATACTAAGTTATATATATATATATATATATATATATATATGGGATGGTCACGTGACGAAGTAATAAAAGTATAAAATTTTGCTAGTATTATATAATATTTTTTGTATATCATATCAAATGATTGGGTTGAATCTGATTCATTATAAAATTTACGAACCGACACCTTAAACAGGTACACGCAACGTTCGTTCCCGCGATGAGTCATCCCATTTCCTGTTAAAATGCAAAACACGGGGTTAACGTCTTCTAAAGAAAAATGTCGGATGTTCACTAGGGTTGACAATTGTACTGTGAAGCATTTTATAGTATATATCATTTATTTATTGTTTATTGAATCAATTTACCACAGCAGGACTGTTTGTAGGCATTTTTTTAACATTCAACCCTAGCTGAACTGATAGCCGCTGGAGCAGACGTGTTCTGGAGTGGACACCATGACATGACCGACCTAGCGTAGGCCATCCTCCAGCTCGGTGGAGTGACGATATACGCAAAGTGGCTGGCAGTGGTTGGATGTGTAGAGCAGAAGATCGAGCTCAATGTTGTGACATCGGAGTGGTCTATGTCCAGCAGTAAACGATGACAGGCTGATAGTGTGTGTTTGTGTGATAGTCCATCCCCAAGACGTATGCTCCGCGTTGGAATTATGGGCAGAAGTCTTGTCCTTTAAATTTAAGACAAACTGGTGATGAAAATGTCGACAATGATGATGGTAACACTATTCACAGTCATTAAGTATACAAGTGCAATTATAAAAATTAAACATCATATTGTTATGTTTTATATAAGAGGAAAGTAGGTTACAGTATTTAAAACACACGAAATAAAAAAAAAACTACTTCGGTCTTGCAGACATTTAAAAGATCTACAAAAAGATGAGCTATATAAGTGACTTTTTCACTTGAATTACTTTTTAAACAAACTTGCAACATCGAGACGCAACGAACTGTCATAAAAATACAGACAAAAAGTGACAGCGGGTACGTGTTTCAAAACTGTGAGATTCGACAACAAATAGCATCACAATAATTTCAGTTCACTACCAATATCCTACTTTGTCATTTTCCTACTTATATTTTGCAGTATTGTATGTAGGTCTAGTGATAGCCTAGTGGTTAAGCCTCTCACTCCGGTGGTGTGGGTTCAAATCCATGGCGCGCACGTCTTTACAAAAGTGCGTTTTTAAATTTAAATATCACTTGCTAACGGTGAAGGAAAACATCGTGAGGAAACCTGCATA
>DWEC01000890.1:0-14907 GCA_018245735.1 Microceris miodesmiata
AGAGGTGCGCGCCATGGATTTGAACCCAGCCCACCGGAGTGAGAGGCTGAATTCTTAACCACTAGGCTATCACTGCTGTGGTACATAGCTATTATTAAATATGGCTTAAAAAATTCACTGTAGACGGTAATAACAGCAATGTTGTTTTAAGCAGCAAAAATACCGTTCAACGAAAAATGAAAATATTTTACGTTAATTCTAATTGTCTACCGATTAAGTACTAACTATAAATTGCTTTATATGGTTTTAAGTTAACCAAGAAAAATTAGACAACCCTACAACAACCCTTAATACAAGCTTCCCCATCAATGGCTAAACGTTTCACGATCCGATATAAAACTTCCAATTTCCGGTGTGATTTAGGTCAATTGAGCTTCCCTGATACAATTTTGCATACACATTTCATGAGTTCAAAGATAAAGTTTATGTTCCACTGGACATACACGATAATCTCGTAATTCTCACATACATTTAATTTACTACCACATTATAAGGCAACGTTCCTCATGGAGTATATTTTTTATATTTAGTCCGACAAACTGGCATGCGGGCCACCTGATGGTAAGTGGTCACCGCCTCCTATGGACATTTGCAACACCCGAAGAGTGGCCAGTGCGTTGCCGGCTTTGAAGCAGAGCTCTCTTTGCGTTTTTGAAGAAACCTATGTTATAGTGCTTTAACGGGGCTCAAATATCGCAATCCCTACAGCATTGGCGTGTTTTTCTACATAACATTTCATTCTTCTCTATTTTTCCTATATATTATTATTTGACTGTCTCGTTTGCTGCAATTGCTGACTTGGTGGGACTCTAGATTTGGGCCGGTGTATGGCAATACGTTTACCTCCTATTTCATGCTGGGGCGTAAACGTAACTGGTCAAACATGGGAGTCTACTACACTCATCTACTGATCTCTTCGGTGAGTGCGGACGTAATGTTATATTTTTACTTAAAAGAAGGCCCTAATAGATGATCAGTATTGTTTCTATTATTCAAGTACAAAGACATTGCGATTCGGAAAGAGAGGCATTTGCCCGGAAAATTGTGAAGCGCTTTTCTTTTGACAAAACTCAAGCGTTTTCGTGTTTTCAAAAGTAACTTAAACGACCATTTTGTGAATAAGCGTACTCGTCGCTTATGACCTCTTAAGAGTCCTTCTGTCCTTCTTTATGGCGGCTTAAAGATTTCTACCAACTCAATTGACCTAAATGTAACCCACACGTCTATAGAAATCCATAAAAGCGGTCCCCTTTCAATGCTGAAGACATTAAGCGCCCTTAAACTTCACATTTACGACGTATGAAGGGCACGAGACAGACATGTGTACATGTAAACAAACATCTTTAATATCTACCTGGATAGTTCAATAAATGATCACAATAAAGTAGCGGTGCTCTTAAACAGACAATAATCCTACTATTTGAATAATTGGTGTATGCATTGGTTTACGTAGAGTTGATTGTGCATTTCCATAGGTTTCCACTTAGCCACTCTACCTTTGCAAAATGGCCAGGGGCTCATACGAATATATTCGTTATTATATTCATAAAACAAACAAGCAATAAGGTAATCGTACAGTAAAATCCTTTCAGTTTTCCATTCGACAGATAAAGTTAATAGTTTCAACGTCTTCGATTTCGATTCCAATTCACATTCAATTCAAATGTCTTAGATATTTGACGAGATTGATTAATTTGTGCATGTGGAGGTTACAGATAATCACTTAATGTTATGTATTACCAATTACAATTTAGCTTTTGTAGACTGTGCACCCCACTAATCATATCTACTCGGAAGATAATATCTTAATGTTTTTTAACTTTTGTATTATTCTTGTTTTGTTGTGTGTTGTTTTTTGTTTTTTTTTTTATTTATTTTCCTTTGTTTGTTGTTTTGTGTATCTTTTGTTTTAATAAATAACAGCGCACAAATACTACAACCATACCTAAGTGAATCTAACATTTCTTGGATAAATAATGCCTAATGCGTGGATTGAGGAATTTCGTAACCACAAATAAACTAGGCGATGTTGAAAAATAGAAACTTATTCTACACAAAAACCTAATAGAGGATCTTAGCTAATGTTAATAACCCGAACTCATTAAACGGATTTACGCTGCACTTTTTAATTAGATTTTCAGTTTTATCTAGACCGTTTTAATGCTTTTAAATTCCACTAGACTACAGAATGAAAATAAAATTTACTGTCTCTATTTTGGTCCGTTCTATCAACGTTGAAATAGCGTAATAAATGACTTTTCCCTATTATTATGACCCATTTAGAAAATAAGACTCAGATTGATTAGTTTTCAATGTTACTAGATCAAAAAAATTTAATTTCAATTTTCTTTCTTTGACAATCAAGCCTTTTATTGAAAGCAGAAGTGAATTTAAAATTATATTGATAGTTAAATAACGTTTATTTAAAAACGCAGAATCAGCCTGAATTACCAAATGTCTAAGAGAAATAGGTACATCGATAAGGCATTTCTTTATCGATGTCTTTCGGATTCATTTTATTGAAGTATATAGAACGTTTTACTATTAATGTTTGTGAGTATTTATATACATGATTATAAATGTACTGGCTTAACTCACTCACTCGGTCTCCGCCGTGACGTCGCTCCAAACGCCGGGAGCTCATGAGGAAGGACTTCGTACAGATCCGAAACTAGTCGGGCCATCCCGAAAAACACACGTAAATTAAGTCGGTGCATTTACGAGTATAATCATGTATATGGAACGTATTAAGGAGTAAAACGAATTATTATTAACATTAAAAGTCGTACGCAGAAAATATCTATACTTCTATTAGATTGTAGAATCTTTCGTGCACTTTTTGGCTAAGGAAGTGTCACCACGCCAAATATTTTAGCTATCAGCTACCTGTTGCTTTACAGTCTATGCCATTCTACTATCACTGCGATCTCCCACTGTTGAACAGAATATATTATGTAGAACCAGTGACGGCATAGTTCCTGCAATGAGTTTGTGGCCAATGCTTCCAAGAAAACAACAACAAACATCATGATTTCTGCAGAACAAGGGTTCGAAATAAAAATACTCTTAATTCGAAAGCATTTGCAATAAACAATCCCTCGCTTTCTTTCTCCATTTTCTTAGAGAGATGGACTTTTGGTTGATTAATTTGAGATTCCAGTTGTATTGTACAATTACTGAATCTACTTTGATAATACCAATTAACGTCCATAAAGTGAGCTGTTGTTACTGCTGATCTTGGTAGTCAATGCAATTTAAGAAAAATGATGGAACAGAAAATATTTTACGAACAGTAGCTAGATACCAATATATTTCTGCCAATTTCCATGTGTTTGCTATTGGCATCGTTTCAGATAATTTCACTTTGCTGGCGCCCAGCACGTCTACAGCACGATTGTGGCAAAAGCACGTGGATTTTTTGTGCTTGTAGGCAGAGCGTAACAAAGCGATAGAAAAGTCGATTTTAATATGTTCACCAAACTGTTGGTTTTAATAGCTTACCATAAATATTACAGAATTCACACATGAACTATTCATTTCATTTCTTTTCAGTACATTATACTCGTAATTCCTTCTCCGTTACACAATCTAATTTTGTTTCTTTTTGTTTCAAATGGAGTATCTTCTTTAAATTAGCATCATTTTATTTTTCTAACACTTCAAAGGCAAATCTCCGTTTTTTACACAGTTTGCTGATAAAATGTTACTGGTAGTAATATAATAACATCATGAATTTTTATATGTTATGTATGATGAATATTGTCAGAACTGTTTATTGCTATATAGAAATATGCTAAAGAAAGATACAGCTAAGAACATATTTCTACAAAAAATATATATTTTTTTACATTTTTCCATTGTTGTTGTGAATTCCCTCACCTTCTATTTGGCTGTTTATTCTCGAATATAGTTTAGTAATTTTGACGTCGCCACCAAGAATATTTTGATGGGTATACGAACAAAAATCTCAACAAGATTGAGGCCGTTTTCCAATGTATATGTTATTCGTATATACTGGCGCCAAATCCGATGCCAGATTTATTTCCGCTCAATTCGTCCATCCGTCAAAAAGTTTGTTGGTTGTATCAGAGAACGGTGCTTCGTAATCAGGTGCTATTTGGAACATGTCCACGTTGGCTTTGGTTTCTGCTACGTATTTCTCACCTCTGTCATTTATATTTTAAAGAATATCAACTGTTACCTTATATCGTTGCTACGAATGACATCTTCAATGTACCCTTCACATGAATTTGTTATTTATGCTTTGAACAAAATCAGATTGCCTTTATCTCTTTCTTTATTGTTGATAACCTAAATAAACAATTTATATTGATTTGAGCGTCGATAAGCTACAAGAAAAACAATACACTCTTGTTAATTACGAATACGTATACTTGTATAAAGCGTATTAGAACCTGTAATTTATTAGATTCACTTGCTTTCTTGTTAATTATTAGCTTCATATTGATTCTTAATATTATGCAAGTTCAGCATATAAGCCTATATCTACATATTGTAACGCCTATTACTCATAGGGATAGGCAGAGATTAAGGATATCTACCAGATATACCGCTAGCAGATTCCTTTCGCAATAATTTCTACATTCATTAAAGCTGTCATTTGTGCTCGTTTGACCTGACCTTATAAGATACACCTATGAATATAACTATAATATAACTGTACCTAGATACATCGCGATCGACATTAATATCAGCAAGCATTCAGCAAAATTTCATCCTCCACAGTAGAATCGATGTTCATTACAATAAGGCACTCCCTTAAGTATCCCGTTATATCCCGAATAAAGATCCCCGACAGATATAATATCTGCTTTTATTTTAAAACGTTATTTACCCTTTAGCATTAGGTCATTCATATAAAAATCCTGTTACAAAAAATTAAGTAAAAGGTAAACATTTTCCAACCATTATTTTTATTTCTGTAACTATTTAAAGTTTCATAAAGAGTTATATTTTTTCAATTGTTCCTTCTCCTACAGCGGTGTCATTATTGAATCAATTGTTTTGTTCTGGAAATCATTTAAGTTCACAGTAATAAGTTTTTTTTGTTTCCAGCCCATTATCTACTTCTGGCATTGTTAGTCATTTGCATTCGTGAATAGGCATTTCATTTTTGCAAAACTTCTGTATGAAATGGGCAGAAACTATTAAAACATTATTTAGGTCGCAGTTCAAAAAAATTAAAACAAAAAATTAATAAAATTTAGCGCGGGAAGAACAACATCCGGTGGCCGAGTCGTGTTTTTGTTTTTGTGCAATCGTTTAAAAGTTTCATGTTGCCTACGTTTCGTTTATAAAGTAATTAATTGACTTTAGTACGGAATAACTGGTGCTAATGAGCTTACTTAGTTGCACGTTACCTGAACTGGTGTTCGAGCGTTTTCAAACGCACGTGAACATCGTTTTCATGGATGCGCTTTCAGTGACATTTCAATGATATTAATTATAATAAAACGTTCGAAGTTAAAAGACCTTAAAGTAGCAATTTAATTTGTTCGCATCGAAACACTCACAGGGAATGTGTGAACATAGTGAAACAGTAGAACCACAAGGTTAGCAGGCCGACTAACGAATGTGCCGCCCCGGAAGGCCGTGGTTACAGATCTTGGCACGAACTATCGTGTAATATGTTCTCGAAGAATTCCGAATATTGAAAATAAAAATAAACTTCCAGTGGTTCAGTGCAAAATATTTATTTATTTTAGTACATTTGTACATAGTGATACATTTACGTTACTTATGATGAGAGATGGCGAATTTTCATTGAGAAATAAGAATATTTAAACAATTAAATTAAGAATTTTCATTGCAATGATGTGGAAAAAATACTAGATATTGTTAGTTAGTTAGTTAGTTACTAGATATAGTTACTATTAATAATAGAGTAATTATATTTTATTGCATTAATTTTATTTTTCACAGCGTATTGATAAAAAATATTATTTTATTGTTCCAGGCCCAAAAGCGGCTCAATGCTGCTGTACAGTCGCAAGAAGGTCCGCTACCGGCGCGATGGCTATTGCTGGAAGAAGCGCAAAGACGGAAAAACCACACGGGAAGACCATATGAAACTAAAAGTGCAGGGAACGGAGGTGAGTATTTTGAAGCAACTTAATATTTTACTTTGTATATGCAGTTTATAATACAATGTTTCTAAAATATTTTTACCCTATATATAGGTGAGTTTCAGCTTTTTCTAAGAAATTTCTACAAATGGAATGGTTTTAGATCACAAAAGGTAACTCCCACAGAATTTACAGCGCACAAGACGAAATAAACTTGAAGATCGTCGTTAATGCGTCTTGATGTTCATACATTTCTTCAGATCTCCCAGGGGTGCATAAATAATTTCACCTGCACTCGGGAAAATGTTTCCGGGAATCCGAGTCAAGTTAGCACATCCGTTACAATTTTATGTGACGAGGCGAGAGCTAATTTATCCAGACGACACACGGTACAAGGTGCTTACGTAATTCCAAGGTAGGCTGGCGAATCGCCAGTTCCAACAGTTATAGAGCCGAAAACAAATGCTGTGCTCCACTTGACTGATCTGACAATTGTTTGGGGGGACACCGTATTCAGTCTTGTAACAATGATGTAACTGTGTCATTGGGAACTAGGAGAACTGTTTGTTGTTTTGAATTACTCGTAGGTGTGATTTTTAATTCTTAATTGCTATCTATTATTAAATAATTAGTAAATGCGACTACAAGCCGCCAAAGAAGAATAATGTTTGCCGATCATAATGCTCACATTTAAGAACAAAACTAGAATTTTAAGTATGAGTATTTAAGGGTTCTAGTAATTTGTTTTTTAGATTACAACTTTGTGCAGTAATGAAGGTGTGATTATTATTACACAGTAATAAATAATGACTATGCGAAATATAAACTATATTAAATTTAAAAGGTTTACTCGATGAGATAAAGTTAAATTAAAAGCTAGTAATTTTAAAACAAGTGAGAAGAGTCATTGCCTTTTTACAAACATTAAATGAGAAAGCAAACAAAAAAGCACATGAACAAGAAAGAAAGATAGGGGAAGAATTACAAATAACACAGCTCAGTGCTCCAAGTGATTTAAAGAGCTCGGCTGATTGTCGTCGCGAACCGCGCGACTGGGATTCATCTCACGAACGTCTGCCTCTATTTTAACAGGTTTATTTTTAAATCCAAAGGCTCTATTCATTTCTTGGGGGATGATAAAAACGTTCCAGCTCGCAATGTTCGAAGTATCACGAGATTATAATGAAAAAAGTTGGTTATTATGAACGAGTATAATATTCGCTGCAATCGCTTCGCCTTGTAATTTTGCTGTCTTCGAGCCATTTAATTAATTATAACATGTCTGCCATACATATGGCCCTCCTTGGTGATAAACGTATAGAAACAATGTATTTTACCTTGCTTTAGTACTATGTTATACAAGGGTTTAAATAAAATCTAAATTAGAAATTAATATTTTTGCTCCTCATAAACTAAATGACATAATTATTGATTAATAAATGATTGTTGATAGTATAGTGTAGAAACCAATGTTGTATAGTGTTGTTGTATAGAATGTTGTATAGAATGTTGTATAGTGTAGAAACCAATGAAACTTTGCAAATACATTTACTTAAAGCAAAGGTAAAATAACAGCTATAACAAAAGGGATTTGGCAGACCACCAATACAAATAATACACGGGCCATATAAAAATAGTTTTCATCAATAACATCGAACCCAAATATTGATGAACAACCACCAACTGTCAACACCAGCAATATGCATTTTACGATCGAAATAAAATATATCCAATACGAAATAGTAAAAAAAATGAAAAACAGTGGAATATCCTGCACATAAAAACACTTTACGTGGGATAAATATTGCTGACGGAGCCGTAAACGAAACTTGGGTAAAGGACAATACAGACAGAAATGTTATCAGAATATATAAACTTTCTATCAGAAGTTACATGTAAAAATCATCGTATATCTGTATTGATATAGATTAAAAAAGTAATAAAAATATTAACAAATTAAATAACATTAAAGAAATAGTTGTTTGGGTCGAAGTCGATTCTCCGGGAACAAAACTCTTTACAAACGATGTCGCCAGTGACCAGTATCTTCGTAAATTTCTACTGAAGCAATATGATATAACATGCACTGGAATTTCCGCATCTGCTGGAGTATTTTGTAACGTGAATTGAAAGTGTAAAACCTCTAGCCAGTAACATTACGTTCAATCATAATAGAATAATGAACAGTAGTAATAATAAAATTATTGTTGTCATTTCAATTAAGAACGCTTAATTAATGACAACCCATATTTTAATACAAATCACTCCATTTAAGAAACGAAGCAAAGAAAACCTTAGCTGTAACAGCTCATTAAAACAGACTTAGAAAAAGTAATATTTGCATGTTACAATACAACGTTCGTTGGACCACTTCTGCAACTGGAAGTAGCTCTTAATACGACGACATATGAAACAAAGCAATAGAAAGTACACCGACAAAGAACATAAATACGTGCATGATTAAATATGACAGCAAATTGCTAGTTGTATTAAACCTAAAACGCATGTGGTATTTTTTCTTCATTGTATTTCATTGAGAAAAGTAATTTTATTTGGAAAAGAACTGACGTTTCAAATGTTACAACTGACCTTATTGCAAAATTTTTGTCAAACTGTACAAAGCGTAGGATTAAAACAAGCAAATTTGCTGTTTGTGGCAAATATTCACGAACGTTTCAGTATTTTAAAGGGCCACTGTTAAATTTAAACTTAAACTCTGCAATTAGGGCTACGACGTCGAACTTTGTTTAAGGTCCCGCGGAGGGTTTTAATTTTTTTGATAATTAAATTGTCCAATGTACATCTTGACCAATGTACATCTCTATGTCTTACTATTCTACTGTAGACTCTTATAGAGTAAGCAAGCTTATCAAAATTGGACTTCAAAAGACTGGAAGGAATGGATTAAAGTAAATATGTATTTATCACGTTTAAAGAATAATTAATCGGCTGATGTTGGTTAAGTAGTACTTAATGTATATCCGGAGCTATTAGACCCTTGTAGAACCGACCTGGATAAAGAAAAATCCCTCGAGGTTTGAATTGCCGATACTGCGTGGTAAAGCTTTTATGTACGGAAGGAAAACAAATGTAGATGGAAATGTATTAGAAGTAAACGCAGCAAATTATTGCGGCTATAATTGTAAAAACCTGAGTAATTGTAAAAATTAATAAACAATAAATTTAATACACATTTCATTTATGTGAAAACTAGCCATGTTTTTGTACCTACACATAAAGTAATTTATTCAATTACATATGTATATACATAGCCGTGTAGCTACTATATAAAAATAGTTCAGAAGCTAGACACCTGTACCTTATGAAGACCAGAAACGAAGAAGTCTTAATCTTATTCTTGACTATTACAGTCCCGCACCTGAGGCCAGTGCGAATAAATAAGGCGACAGTATTGCGTGCGAGTAGAGATAGGAGATAGTAGCTGAGCTATTATTTGGAAAGCTGGCTTGTATAACTAGAGAATTGTGTTAGGTGCACTTTATGAAGTCCATTTCATACTTTAGTGGATAGAAATTTACAATTATTTGATACATTGTAAGTAAAATTGAATCTAAGGAAAACTATCATAGCGGCCTGGAGTAATAAATTAACATTATAGTCCTAATACTTCTGTTAGTATACATGCTATTGTTAAAGATGTTGCTAATTTGTCAAAGTTTATATTGTTAATATGCGTTGTCAAAAGTGAAACTCTAAAGGATGACACTAGTAGAAGAATTAGTATAAATTACCTACAGGCGACAGGTGTGCTCACAATAGGAAACTTGTTAATAAAACGACGAAAAACTGCATCTTGACGACCCCGTTTTGGAAATTTCAATGTAAAAGTGAAACTTAGCGAGCTGAGGTACTACATGTGTTTTAAAATTAGTGAATTCAATACAATTTATGATTGCACTTGTAAAGTGTATTTTAGTAAAAAATTTAAGTTGAAATGATTGTTTTGCATTTTTCAACATGAAATAAGCTAAATGTTGAAGTTGATCGGCCTTGCCAAAAATTTGTTAAAGACTCAAAAATTGCTTAGGTATCACCGCCCATTAAATTCAAGTTACTACATGAAGAACAATTAAAGACGAATGCAAAATTAGTAACAGATTTGCCGAATGCGCTTGATGATATTTCGGGGGTTAGCATTGAATTTGTGAGCGATTAAAATACGTTTCTATTTCAATGGTATCAAGTTCTTTTATCCAATGATGAGGTAAAAAGAAAAGTCGAACTTCCTATCCGCTTATACCTTTTTGCTTGGCTGTATTCCAAACCAGCAAAATACTGGGCCCTATATACACTGATATCGTGAAAGCCTCGATTCAGGTGAATTAGTATGTTTATATTTGATTTTAAAACGGCGAACGCTTTATCCTTAGCTTATGAATTCAGCAAATACTCGTATGTTTGCGTTAATGTTAAACGTTGTTCATGACCTACGTTTTAGCAACATACAGAAATAAGATAATTCCATTAGCAATATTCGTATACGCTATTTATTTAGCCATTAATTTATATGAATAATCTTCAGCGCTAAATATAAATATGCCTTTCTACGACATTATAACATTAAGCTTTTTGTGCACAACTTTAAAAAATAATCCACCAAAGGGATATTGGATATTGGGATATGATTTTATAAAGATTTGGGATAATAAAAGGAAGACTAGTGTTGTTAAAGTTGCTTTTATTCAAAGAATTGAATCGTCTTGAATTAAAAACAAACTTACAAGGCATACTAGTCGCCATTTCAGTTCGCATAGAAATCATTTGAATTTGCTACATTGCATATTAGTTCCCACGTTGACTTAAACGAAGCACGTAAAATGTTAACATTTGAGGTGCAAGGTGACGTTCCAAGAGCACTCAAGTCGCGAAGGAAATTGGAGAATATATAGCGGTTGGGAATATAACTGAGATGAAGAATTTTGTGGTCCGACATATCACTAGCATGAAGAATATTGTGGCTGAACATAGCATCGGAATGAAAATTGTGGTTGAACGTATCACTGAAATTGAGCTTGCGGTGTCGGCGCCTCAGACGAAACTCTTTGAAGTCTGACGTATTATTAGATAAGTCTCCTTCTTGTTGTTGCTTTGCGAGTAAATATGATTGCTACTTTATCTTGTCTGTGGATAAACTTTTCCAGATTTGTTATTGCACGATCCATAAACACGTAGCTGATAAAGTAATTCGCAATAATTTGACGTACACAAGATTAAAAAAAATTACTATGCTTAGAACCTATTCTCAGACGTACACTTTAAGATGTTTTTAATAAAAGCAACGTTCCGCCTCGTCCCTCGTTCCGTTAGGATAAGCAGGACGTCTAAGAACAATTTTAATTTTACAATTTAAAATTTCCTACAGTAAAAAGCAGTGATAGCTTAGTGGTTAAGAATTCAGCCTCTCACTCCGGAGGTCTGGCTTCAAATCCATGGCGCGCACCTCTTTAGATAAGTGCGTTTTAAATTTAAATATCACTTGCTAACGGTGAAGGAAAACATCGTCAGGAAACCTGCACATCTTAAAATTTATAAAAAAAAAATCTAAGTTGTGTGCAGTCTGCCAACCCGCACTTAGAGAAGAGACCCATAATCCGACAGTGGAATTATAATGGGTCGATTATTATTATTATTATTTAAAAAAACTGCTACGAAATAACGGTTTCAGCATACAAAAATGCATAAAATTTCGGTGAATTTGTTTAGAAAGTTTTCATAAACGTTTTTTTTGGCCTGTGTTATAGTGATGTAATCTTCTCTTCGATTAAGGGTTTTTTAGAGCCTTATCTTCCACGTCAGCTAAGTGTCGGTTGGCAGAGATATGTCTTAGAAAACATTATGAACATTACATATGTTTGTTTAATCATGCCCTAACTGGGTTCACGTCCAATCATTTTGACGAGTTATTCATGTTGTGTTTATTGGTGTTTAGACATGGGTTACAAGAGTTGGTTCCTCTCAGATTGCTGTAAGTACAGACTGCTTAATTTATAATTAGGTCGCGGTGAGTGAGTTGCCATTGTAGCCTGTGTTCAGTAATGAACGATGTCGGGCTGATAGAGTGTGGGTGTGTGCGCGCGTGTGTGAACACGTGTGTGAACACGTGTGTGTGTGCGCTTGCGCGTGTGTGTAACTGAGTTGATTTTAGATTGATTTATTTTAATCTGATCACCCCTTACTTACATATACAACACCACCAATAACCCGGGTCTAGTTTGTTTGCATTATTTCAAGCGCCAAACAATAATTAACGCTTAGCCATCTTGGTCAAACGGGGCAAACACTGGCTAATTGGGCAGTCGCAAGTGTCCAAATTGGCGTGCGTTTATGAAGAGAATGTTAAATTTAGAAGCTAATCTTATCTCAAAGAATAGGTACATATATATGTATGTATATATTTAGTGCGCAATGGTTTCTGTCTACCTTATGAGTGACCAGGCGTGATTGTATAATAATAAAACCATTTTTCATAACGGCATGTGTTCATTTGTTACCAACATAGCGACGTCCGCATAGTGACTGTACCGCATGAGATAACGACGAGAAGGTCGACGATTACTGATACCAGTGTGTGAGCAATGCACTACTGAACACTACCGAACACAAGATTTGCTTCACTTAGAGATAACAAATTAAAGTGGCAGAATTGATAAGTGACTACCACATTGGTCAAGTGATTGCAAGTACGACTGCCGATTGAGAGGTCCTTGGTTCAAATACCAGGTCAGATACTACTGCTTTTTTCTAATTTAGGATTTCTAGTAGTGACTCGGAGCCTGGATCTGTGCCCGGTGTATGGCAATAGGTTCACCACCTATTCCATGAGACATAACTGGTGAATTGTGGGAGCATACCACAGTCCTCTGCCCTCCCCCTTCGGCGATTGCAGGCGTGATGCTACATTTCAGAATTGATAATACTTATTTTTCTCAAATATAAACGTTTGTAGATATACAGCTATAAGTTCTTACGCACATACATATGTTCAATGAATTCCTCCAAAACTGAACGGTTTTGATGTCTTAACAACTTTATATTCATCTACGGGTATGGACTATGGGCTTAGAATACAAATTGCGTAGACTAACAAAATGTTTGGCAAGCTGTTTCGGTGGAGTTATAGTATTAGAATAATAGGCAAGGCGTTTCGATCTAGTATTCAAAAGTAATAAAGAATAGATATGTAACAGATCTGACACAGGACTTGGACTTCAGTTGTGTTTGGATGTATTGTTTAGCAGTTCATTCACTAGATCTGTGTAATGAAATTCATTGGATACTCTATTCTCTACTGCAATTTGATAATTGCTATCATTTTAGAGCATACTCGTCCAGTACAAATTTGTTGACCACTTACCAACGGGTGGGCCGACCTGTTTACTAGGATAAATATTATTAATAATTAGAGGATTATAATATTTCCAATGCCCTATCAGTGACTATCTTTTTTAATTATTCAGACTTATTTAATTTATTTTGTAAGGAACGTACATATATTACGAAGTAGTTCGGGGCAAAGTCATGAAACTCTAGATAAAACGGGCTGAACATTTGAAAACAAGGACTCTTAAATTTTTGTGTATTACAATATAGTATCGCGACGCAACCAACGATTCGCACTTACACAATAACCAACTGAATGCTACTTTACGTCTTGGTTAATACTTAAAAGCTGTTATGAACACCGTTCTCGCAGTAAATATACTATCAGTTTTTGGCATCGGATCCGCGCCGTAAGTAACTGGCCGTGCAGAATAATTTTAGTCTTTTCCTCAAATTTCGCCTTAATTATATTTTTTTGGCCTGCGCTTGGAACGCTGCCTCAGTTGTGGAAGAAATAGTTGCAATACTACAAAGCGTGTTTGTTACATTATGTTCTCTGGCACAGGCACGGAAAGCTGGTGAAGTGACTGAAACTAGAGTTAGTGGTGGTTCGTGCTGGCACAAACTTAAACGGGCAAACAAGCTTTGGAATAAAAATATACGCTGAAGCTAATTATACCTTGAATTTCGTTGCAAAATAACATTGTTTTCAATTTAAATCTATATTATGTGTGTAATGTAATGTGTGTAATGTAAAAACATTCCGTTTCCTTCAGATATACTTAAGTTTAACGCCATCTACGATCAAAAAATTAAAATACAATCATAAACAATAATATACTTTATGGTAAGTGAATTGTGCATTTATTTAGTTTCAATATACTGATGAGGTTCGTAATTTTCGAATCAATGTTAGGGGCACTTTATTTTAGGACAACAGTCCGGATAGGGCTTACTATGGTCCTCTACCATAGTACAAGGAGGGCTGGTTCTACCGACGCCGCATCTGAAACAGTAATTAAAATAATGTTCTCTGTCATTCATGGATATCTTCGAATTTTTTTAAAACTCTAACTGACCTGCCAAACTTCGTACTGCCTTAATCCATAAATAAAAAAGGTAAATTTTTGTATAAAATAAACTTGAAGTAAAACAAAAGGAATTCGTAATTAATAAAAAAATCCTCGATATGTATGAAGATTTATTATTTTATTTCTGAACGACAGGACGTATTAAGTTGATCATAACATAGTCACCTATTTTGTGTATGTACATACAATGTAACAAATATATGGTCTATCTATGGTCTCTGAAAAATAGATTTTAATAGTTCTCTATTAAAACTCCACAACGGTCGTTACGGTACGTAATAGGACGAACATCAGATGTTTGACAGGTAGGAATAGTTTCTATGGGAAAACGAAATTCTTGTTTTTACTACATTCCTAACATTTTTTTTTAATTTACTCATCTTTTAAAC
>DWEC01000891.1:0-14904 GCA_018245735.1 Microceris miodesmiata
CTGGCAGTCATTAGGTCGTCCTGGGTGCAGGTATTAGGGCACGCAGGGCACGATTTAAGGTGGTCCATCGTTTGGGAGGTACCGCACAAACAGTTTTGATTGTTGCTGTCTGTAAATATTATTAAGGTTTTATTACCGTTTTGTTGCAATTGCAGTTGATTGTCACTTGTACACATTGAAGAAATAACAAATACGAATATGTCCAGCAATTAGCATTTTAAACGGCTATTTAAGTGGCCACGCTGTTCCATTATAGCAGAATTATCTACGTGGTGCACATCTTACGGAACCCAATTTTTTTACGACTTAGATAAAAAGTCTTTAATTAGAAACATCACTCACATTAATTATTTCACGTGCATTGTCACGCGAGTTGGAAGTGCTTATCTTCAGAAAGTGACGATATTGTTAGGTGCTGATACTTTCTACTGAGGCCACCGGGACATCGATCTATAGGTATAAACAGGATCAGAAGATCAGATATAGAATATTTCCGAGGGTAGTTATCTGAAACGGATATTATGTCTCCTAATCTCGGTGTATAAAGATGCACAGGCATTATTTGCTGAAATATTAACTTCATTAACAACACTATATTTGGTTAACTCATGAACATTGAGACTAAAGACATAAAGAAAGGCGTAACCGTAAAAGAAGTTTACGAAAATCGGGGCACAAGTAATAAGTAATAAAGACTAATTATTAGGCACCGACTCCCAACCACGATGAGTACGGCAGAGTAATGGAGAAAGCAAAAAAAGAATTATCGAAAGAAATTATGATCCGAGTGATGGGCATTCGATCATCTCCGGATTCCTCAGTTCTCATTATAAGTTCCCTCTTCCGGACAATGGTCGCGGACAAAGCGGACCAAAATCTGCGTTAGCTATCGCCGATTAACGATTTCTTTGTCGTCCCCGCAACAATGGGCCTCAATGGAGTTTGAGGATGTATTGCCCGTTTCAGAAATGACCCATTTGAAATGAATATTCCGATTGTATTTTAAATTTGCTCCGATTGTGTTGTAAACAAAGCGCTATGATTTAATAAGTCGTGTTTCTAATCGAACAACGTGGAAAAAAAAATATTTTTATATTTTGGTATGATGTTCCTGATATGATGATTAATTCTATTTGATTGAAAACATTCGTTAGGTAGAAAAAGAATTCCACCAAGATATTAGAAGAAGGAATAAATCCTGTAGAGTTTTAAAGGTTTATCGATGATCGAATGAAAATAATGATAAAAAGAACGAATGAAAATATTGAGCTATTATAATCAAAACATCCACATATAGAAATAAATCAACCGGCTGCTAGAACATCGCGTCCCATTGAACTGAACCGAATCAATTTTAGCGCATCAAAATTAGACAAAGCTGTCTAGGTTAATCGATTGGCCGTATAGGCGACCTGGTCTATTGTGGAATCCATTGTATTTTTATGTGACCCCGACATTTTACCAGCTAACGTTTTCATAACATACTTTCTTTGTATTAATTAGAACAATTCATTTACTATTCTCCAAGGATTGACTGGTGGATAATGCAACTAGGCGTTAAGGTCGCCTTTAATTATAATATAAGTAAGTACAATTTTTATCTTGGAAAACCTATTTATTGTGGTACTAATTACGAGGAATCATTGCTTTCTTCAACACCTTCGCATTAACGCAATACACACTAAGTACAGTTTTCTTTGTGTTTCTATTTTACACAACTAAATTTATTTCCAGACCATTCCATAGATACAGCACGATCAATCAATTCAATGTTCAATCCGGTCGCAACAAGTGCGTCTTTCCAGCAGATCGGTACAACGTCGCCGATTTGTACAATTCAGCTTATTTGTACAATTCCGTTCCTTTGATTTACCGGCACGGCACCAGCTGGCATAAAAGTCAACCGACAATTACACGCAGAACCGTATTAGACATTAATTCAAAGCCCTGACTCGCAATACGATGTCGTTTGATTCATGCGTGTGCTCAACTTTCGTGACAACGAGTAAGGGTGCCGATACACCAGTGCAAGCGAAGCGATTGGGCTCTCTACCCTCTACTTGCCACCATTGAGCCCTCTTTGCCTCCTTAGTATTTTAACGCGGTTGTTTAATCTAAACGTGTATTCTTTTGCTAGCAAGCGGGAATGGCTTTCTAGGCGAGCGTGTTCCATTCTAGGTTGCATCTCGCTTTCTATCAGGTACGATTGCAGCCAAACGTGAGCCTATTTCTACATAAAAAATCTAGCCTATTTATTCAGAACAGTAAAAGATACAAAATTTGTTTTATCTACATCTCGCTTCAATTGTAACTTGGGCGTGGAGCGTTGGTGAGCAGAAAGAATTTTGTAGTCGCTATCAGTACGCAGAAAGCCTAACGACAAAGCGTGAACAAATTAGATGCTTGAAAAGTGACTTAAGTAAGCAGCAAATAGATTACATATTCGATTGATGGTGCATTTGTTGGAAACGAGCGAACGATACCAATTGTCTTTGTCATAGATTAAATTGATTTATGAGACAGCGGTCCGTCCGTCACACGTTTCTCGGTAACGATCGTAAAGCTCGTCGCCAGGTCGTGTGCGTGTCGTTTCGCTCGTCGTGAGCTTTACGTGCCCCCGAGATGCGACTATAAATCGCAGTTGATTTACAGTCGCGGATCTGCGACATGCTTCCTCGTCGCGGGAAATTACTTTCAGACGCACGCTATACACGTTTCAGTAGAAGCTCGTTGAAGCTTGAGTTGGCTAAGAAAATTTAAGCGTTTTTTGACTATTCATTCAAAACCACCCCTTCATAAATGTTATGTGAATGTTAACTTCTCAATTACGAGTAGCTTCTGTGGGTCCAGAGGTTAACGACCTTGACCTATAAATCGGAGGTTTCGAATTTGTTTCGCACCTATATCGAATATTTGTGTTATGAACATTAGTGCTTGTTCTGTAGTATGGTAAAAATTTACCTACAAAAGCATGAATTTAAAAATATGTACCCATATAGTTTGTTAGCTGCTCTGCTGCTATAAAATAAACTACCGAACTCGTGAAGAGCTCGCCGTCTGTGACATATCGCAAGATACTATTGTCATTATACATTTGGCAGCATTGTATACTACTTAGGTTAACTGGGCCAGATAACAAGTATACAATACCATAGCTCGCTGCTTCCACAGTGAATTTCAAGCCAATATTAATTACAAAATAGACCATACAAACTCCGAAACAGTCAATCTAATATCGATTGACATTGTTACGTAAATTGGTAGTGTGTTGTCGACTTCGCTCACAACGACATCCCATAAATAGGTCCACAATAGAAGACAGATACAAGGCCGCACGATTAACACAGCTCAAATTGACAGCGAGGCTACGAAGGTATTAGTCTCCTAGGAGCCGAAATAGCTCAGCTAATGTAAGAGGGAAGTCTGACGAGGCAGAGCCTTGTCCTCTGAATACTCGATGAAGTGTCGTCGATAGTCGTGACGAGGACAATGTCGCTACATCGTCACCGGAGGCAGTCAGTAAGTGAGTGCATGACCAAAGACAAGTCACACATAGCAATATGTGGGTCTACATGTATAGGCTTATAACTCACACATTGCCATATAGGTATGTAGACATATGTAGGTACATATAAGGGCTCAGATAAGTCAACATTCTGGAGCAATTTTCATATTGTCTATATTGAAAAAAACACTGTAACCTATAAAAGAAAGATTCTGATACAAAAGTGAAAAAGGTCAAAGAAGGTCTTCCACCTGATTCTCTCAGTTGAAGTCGTGTTCCAATCTGGTACAGAGTAAGAATAAACGTATATTTATAGCTTTACAATATTTGTACAAGAGTAATATTGGTAATTGGCATTATTTAACTACTCCATAGAACCTATAACTTAACCGGTAAATTCCTCTCCTTCTCTCTTTGGAAAATTCAGACATAATCTTATGTCATTATTGAACAAAACTATGAACATTTCATTCAGTCATAGTCTAACTTACATTAACAAATTCATTACGTCAATTTCTCTATATTGATTCCTTGAACTTCATCACATGGCATATTCGTTATAAAATAAACATTCGGACTTATCGCTGCTGCAGTGAAGGTATTGAATGCCGAAATAGCTCAGCTAATATAAGATGAGATCCGACGTTTGGTAGCTCGTCCTCTGAATACTTGATGAAGTACCAATCCAGCTGATAAAGACGATGTCAATCTCACTGGACGGACACATTTCGACAATTGCTCAACAAATAGCACTATACGGTAGGTAAGACTGTTTACATACTCTGACATACAAGACTTCTATCGGTCAAAGATGAGGATTGTCACAGACGAGGCAGTAGGAATGTTTTCTATTTCCACCCAGGATAAACAGTTCTGTGATGATTATTAATATCATGTACAATATTGCAGGATTCAATAATATTAAAAAAGAAATAATGCGTTGTACTGAAGACTAAAAATAAGGTTCGAATGACAGACGAAAATGTAGAGTATTTATCAAACGGTATTTAAAGGAAGCTTTCATACTTCGATTGATATGTAACTAAATTTGTAAATTACCGCTAAGCAATGTGAACTCTTACATTAAATATTTCAGAGATGACGTTATATATTTTAAACACTTATTTACGCTTTATAAACGACGGGAACAAGTATAGATACAAAGGAAAATATGTCAGTTTGTTTCGTTTTCACATCAAAAATACTAGACCGATATTGTTGGAATTTGGTTTGGAGATAGCTTGTGCATCGGGAAGTGTAACTGTTTATATCTATGTTTAAATTGTCTTCTAAATTAGTTATATAGGGATTGCAAACTTTTGCGAATTTCTACATAAATCAAATACAAATATATTATATAAAAATATATAAAATATCTGAAAGCAATATAAAATTTATACACATACAAAACCTGTTGATTCCAAACCAATTACCAAAACACGCATTAAGTATCCGACTCCATACATAGTTAAATGTTAATCACGAAACAAGACGCCCGAATTACAACGCTTAGGCGTTCCCAGTGGTTACTAACCAGATGCATATGTCGAACGGGAACGTCGAAAGTGCGTCCGAGCCGAACAGGGACGTTTTCAGGTAACAAATTGTCACGAGCGCGCGCTTCCTGTGTTGTAAGCGAAGCTATTAGCGGTATTCCCAGAAAACGTAATGAATCCCGCGCGTATTCCGGACTGTCGCCAGTGACGAGCGACGCGCGCTACTTTCCCTTTGATTGATGTACTAAAACTAAAGTGTTTTGTACTGGACTGTTCCCTTTCCTTAACAGCGCCGCGAGCGCTGTCCATGTGATGTTGCGCGTTCTATTCCATCTGGCTAGCTTCAACTAGAAGTTGGCTGCTAAGTTTATCATCCCAAGTGATAAGAGCATCGACAGTTAGAAAAGATGTGATACGAAATTCTACAAAGTACTTTATTGGTCGCATATTAATATGATAAGTGACCAATAATTTAATAACAATAATTATGAAGTCTTGCTTGAGATGAGGCCCTCTGATCTTAAACTAAGCAGTAGTAAGCTATCGTGATCAGACAGTTGATAAGCGTAGATTACATGTACTTTTTTTTTAATATATAAGACTTATATCATATTCCCATATAGAAAATAAATTCTTGTCCTCATTACACAAATATTTGTCTCTTGTGCGAACTGAACGCATAACCCTCGGCGTAGCAGTCACTGCACAAGAACCACCGCAGTCAATTTGCCAAGCAATTTTCGTGAAGAATTAGAAAAAAATTCTATATGGCGTTCACAAAATACAACAAATATCTCTTTAATATATTGAAGTTTACTTACGTTGGTCCAACACTATTCCATCACAAGCACGGATTCGGCCACTGAAACAAGAATAAATAAAATAAACATACTTTGCCTCCTCGTGAAAATTCCAGTACAAACATATTTATCAATCAAAATGGTATTTTTTTAAATGCATAGTGAAGCATGAACCTCTCATAAATCGTCATAGCATAACCGGTGCCCCTAAAATTATTGAAAAAAGTGTTTTCATCATAAGTTAGGTAAGGTAAAGGTAGATACATTCACTCAATAACTGTCATATCTGTTAAAGTTATCATTCATTCATTCACACAGAATCATAAAAGCCAGCAAAATCGATGCCCCCTCTATGTTGCCAATGATAAAATAACTAACATACTTCCAATGAACAAGACTGTCTGCCGAGTATCTATCTGTTTTGGTTGTAACGAAAACATCTAGCTTATTTCAGATAAAAAAATATCGACATAAATCTTGTATTTTAATTAATTATATTTCAAATAAGTACGTTCCCCCGCAATCCAGAACAAATCAGCTCAAACATTTCAGAGTGAGCATTAATTATTCTATTCAAAGATGGCGGTCGTGTTTACTTTGAGAAAATTTACAACTGGCAGCCGATACACAGCTCCAATAAGCCATAACTCATCGCACACGTGACTAATTAAAGTAAGATTGGTATTGGGAATGAGTTTAATTAATTTTTAGCCAGTCGCCGGCAGCGCGCCGTAAACTACCAGTAAAATATGTAGACTGATGCATTCATTGACGTCACCAGTGTATATAGATGAAGCGACTGTTTTCAAATTTGATAAGGAACCAATATCACCTTTGTATTAAACAGCCATTTCAAAATATTAGTTATAATTAATATTTTGTCATACATAGCTACTTCATTAAGTTAGGATTTCCTATTAAGGCTTATTGTTCGTGCTACGTATACGTGTGGAACAAGTACCTACTAAAATGTATGCTGGAAACATTTTCCACCTTTGATTCAGTGTATGTACGGCAATTATTATGTTGATATTATAAAAAAGTCTGAGAGCGCACCAGTTTCTCGATGATTGACGGAAACAAGTTCACATAGTATAACAATCGATTGACGCTTCGGAACTCGTGATGAAAATATTATGATTTAAGATAAAATATCAGTTGCTCTAGAGGTGAAGATGATCGTGAGCATATACATCTTGGGGTTCTCCACAATGTTTTCTAAGGCGTATGAAGTGCGCTAAGACGCGTTCGAGCACTGTAGCAGCTCATGACCTTGACCCTCTCATTCTGAAAGACGACACGTGACCAACAGTTGAAATATGGAAGGGTTGATTATGTGTATGACTATATTTAATAATAATAATTATCGAAATAAAATATGTACATATGTGTTTTGTAAAGTTAATAATTTAAGAAATGAGGAAAATTTGAAAAGGTTTTTTATTCGCAATATGCACAGCCTACGATGATAGAATGTTCATTGGTGATGTTTCTCTTTTCAAAATAGACTGATAGGTCTACTGGAGTACATTATAGCCAGGATTAAAATGAAGAGACATCTTGGCATCTGTATAAATACAACTCAATCGTGAGTGAACCGAAAACGGAGAAGTAATTTCCAATTAACAATGAAGTAACATCAGCAACTCAACATACCGTTCCGAGAATTTAAATATCATACCGTGTTCCACCAAATTAATCGCCGGCGTTCCCTGAAATCTCAATCGAACAACGGGTTCGATCCCGGCAGCGGTCGTAAATGTTATTCTGGCCGTAAATAACCGA
This sequence comes from Microceris miodesmiata, assembly GCA_018245735.1. Lineage (NCBI taxonomy): Eukaryota > Metazoa > Arthropoda > Insecta > Lepidoptera > Hesperiidae > Microceris > Microceris miodesmiata. The sequence goes on from DWEC01000891.1 coordinate 7,587, forward strand.
AATATTTCGTCGATAAATCATCTTTAAGTAAATAGGTAGGAGAATGCGCCTGCGCAGCGAGAGAGGACACAGTTTCAGGTTATACATCAGAATATACAAATGTAAACATGATTATATTTGTTTATTGTTCAGAATAAATAAATATTAACATGAGTACATGATCACCGTCCGCTTGACGAGTTGTCAGAATTAGTGTGATATTTTTGTGGATATGGTAGAACACTTTAAAACAAGCAAGAGTTTTCTGAAAACCATAATTATCGAGGTAAAAGTAAGCAAAAGGATTGCATGTTCTCTGTCCGTGGATGTACAAAAAGTCTATACCTAAAGTATTATTTGTACGTATATTTTTGTTTGTTTTGTAGTCCTAATTTAAAATCCGATGTATAGATAAAGGTGCCCCAAAATATTTTTTCATATTATGTAGTTTTTATATTTTTCCCGAGATTTAACGTTAGTATAAGCGCGGGTGTTCGTCCCGACTGTAAAAGTCCGCAATTTCGTGTGTTTACGTTCTGCATTAAAATATTACAAGTGTTTATCATAAATCTGAACTTGTTTTTTTTTTCATTTTCAGTTTTTATATTTCCTTTTTATTTTTTACGCATTCGGGTTTTTCGATTATTTTAATATTTTCTACTTTTTGGTTTTTTAAGGTTATTTTACACGGTGGAGTTTTTAGTTCTTCTTTTTTATTCGATGCCCCACATGATACATTCAACAAATTTTACGTTTTTATCAAGCAAATACAGGTAAAGTGGAGAATAAAAGCTAGTTATACGTTATATATTTGAAATGTGGTAATCAAGTTCTTTTATTTAATACTCCGTGATACTCGCTTCAAAGATTTTTTTGTTTTTATTCACGACATGATTGCCTCTAGAGGGCGCCATATTGGATTAAGTGTGACGTCACATATCTAAGAACACTTGGACTACAAAGTTGTATCTGAGTCACCTTAATTATATAAATCTGTCCAGGGGTTTGGAAGATATGAGGTAAAGAAGATTATTACAAATAAACATACGTACAAACTATATGCGCGCGAAAAACATAGCTCTCTCCTTACAGTCGGGTAAAAATTACTACGATTGCAACCCAACAGTAATAATATTACCTAAAATTAGGCCAAGGCGGCAAGAGGATGTAATGGTAATAAAGGCACAGCGCATGGAGACTATGGCAGATTGTGTTTTTGTTATTGTATATCAAACCATTGAAAAATAAAATATTCGCTGAATTGATAAACAAGTAGCAACATCATTTGTATAACTTTATTACTCTCATTACAAACGTGAACTGAAATAAATCTTGGCGAAGCAGATAAAATTAATTAAACGTGTATACCTGCTCTTTAACGTGATAACATCTACCGTTGGTAGTGATATTAACAAGAATAGGGTATCCAGAGCGGTTAAGAACATAATAAGGGCGATATGTAAAAAGCCTTGTACACATGTAACATATATTACAGAGTCGCTTGATACATTTATTAAATACTTCGTGCTGAAAATACGAAATATTAAAAGATCCTTTAAGTCTATTTAAATATGTAGACACCTTTATTTAATGTTGTCAAACGAGTCATTCGTTTGACTACTTTAAATAAAAGTTGAAAAAAATATATCCAACGAAATAAACATTGAAATACTATAATGTGCGAGTATATGTTACTTTTATTAAAAATAAATTGAGTTTTTTATTTTAATATTCCTACTATTTTATTATTTATGATGTTATGCTATGCTATAAAAACAGATAATGAATTTCAGTAATTGGTCCCTTCAAGCTCTCGATAGTTATATAACAAAGGCCTGAAGTCTGTATGAGTTCAGATTTGTGTACAATATGAAAACATAGGTGAGGCCAGTCCGGCATGGCAATAAAAAAACAAATTAGAAACGTGTGTCCATGGCCAATGTGGTCGTGAGTAATCTCAAAACGCAGGCACACCGAGAGAGAGAGACACACATAGAGAGAGACCCACAGAGAATTACTTTATAAATAACTATGAGAGTGCTAAAAGAACAAAATAATAACTAAAGCATCGATTCCAAAAAGCTGATGTTCAATTTTCGGACGTTCGAAAAGAAAGATGTAGCCATCGGATCGTCCGTCAAGCGAAATGGTCGAAAAGAGCCGAGAAAGTCGTCCATGTTAGCGTTGCGAGATTATCGTCAAAAACAATCGGCGGGCAGACAATGGCAGCAGTCAATAACTTATCGACTCTAGGTAAACCATCGCTCGGCTAGAACGGTTCCACTTCGTTGTATTTAATTAGGCGCTCCTAAAATCGTGAAACGGCCGATCGGTGCCCACAAAAGATAAATTTGTTGTGTCCGTCGATTACGACAGAGATTTCTTTGCGGCTAACAAAGCGTTTTCGTATCAAATCACACAATTAGAAGTGATCGGTTGTATGGCCGTCGGCCGCTTTGTCGGCGTGCTTGTCATTGCGATAAGTGCGTTCCGCTTGGCACTGTGCGCTGTCAACGCGGCTTTTTAAACCGGATACGGATTACACATTTGTTTGCACTTATCATATTTTAATAAGTTAAGTTTAATTGGCCTTATTAAATAACTATAGACAACAGCAAAGCCGCCTAAGAAACTTAACTTAGAAATAACATCATAAATATATTTTATTTGTAATGGACTCAAAATTATATTATTTTAAATAAATCATGATAATAAGAGTGCCATACATTTTCACCACATTATTTAATTTATCGGCGAACACAGTACCTAAATAGAAGCCATAAAGGAAATTCGCTTTACGCAAAATAACCATTATATTATTTGACTTACATGCGCATTATAGGTAACAAGTACGTCAATCTTACAGGTGCATTGCAATATAATCGGAGGTAACGCCGCGTGGTCCAAAGTGGAACGACCGTTGTTGTCATCAGAGATGACGCTGGCTCAAAGCAGCCGGACTGATGGACGCCGTGACGCGCGTTTCTGTCCGTTTGTTAACCTGGACCAAACAATCCAATCAGTTCTGAACTTGATAGATACATTAACCTGTTGAGGAGTTAGCTCGGTCGATCCCTGATCGAACGATTCTATACCCGTTAGCGATGTTGTTACTCCTACATTCAGATAATAACATAACACATATTTTACTATTCAATGTCTTGTGAATGTTTATACACATAATTATGTATGTACCGGCGACAATTATGAGTCTCCGCCGCGACTTCGCTGCAACCGGCGGGAGCTCATGATGAAGGATTTCGTACAGGTCCGAAACTAGTCGCGCCACCCCGAGAAACGCATGCGAGTTAACCCGGTACATAGATATATAATCATAATAATATATTATATATTACATGTCGTGACGTATAAATATAAGTGCAAAATTCCAAATTGCATTGTGATTTTACACATATATGAATCAATTTAAAAAATCCGGCTACGCGTAGAAATTTAATTTTCTTTGCAAACATTTCGCTTACTTTGAACATAATTACAAGTATGATTAATAAAAGTACTCACGAATAAAATGCATAGCAAAATAGTGAAAACATTTTAACCAATGTCAAGGTTACATTTCAAAGTAACTTTTTTCATTGTATTATTGTAACGGTTGTTTTAGAAAAAAAAAAAAAAAATCGTGTATGTTTTGTATACACATTTATATGAGCTACTGGCTCAACGTGTTTGTCCTACACCGTCCTATAAGCTAGCTTTCAAGAGTGGAGGATACGGATTAAACCAGATTACATTATAATTATATTCGAGTAGGTGGTACCATTCGATGCCGATAATAGTTCTTTAGTCTGTAGTACTAGACACGTGTCTGGAACTCTCCGTGCTTTTCAAGGGAATATTATTATTGTCTTTAGTATCTATACAATCGTCTTAGTATTGCATCCTCTACCAACCTTGCTGACGATAGCCGTTATGCACTCCGATTTAAATACTTGTTGCTAAGAAAAAACTTGAAATGTACCTATAAAAATTACCTACAATAGATCCACAGTAATTGTCAATTTGTACATTGGTTTGTGATACTGTGAGATATTGGTCTGCTTTACAGAGCGTTCCAGCTTCGGTTCCCGGTTGTACAAGCACCTCAATGGTAAATTTATTTCTATTTTTCTGTACGAACCACTGAATATAATGGTTAGTTAAAATCCGAACATATATATACCTACTCTGTTGGTGCGCATCGACGTGGCAGGTGCAGCCGGGAGCGAATCAAACTCGTGCTGGGAACACCACGTGGTGTCGCCGGCACATGACTTGCGAAACACGGGCCCTGTTGAACGTTACGGTGACCACGGCTTTGAACAAACGTAATGTTGATGTTGAAAATTATCATTTTTTATAAATACAATATACGGTAACAGATGTATTTACAGCTTATTGGAACTGCGTAGTGGACTGTGGCCCTGGTAAATCGAAAAGTATTATATTTTGTATGTTTTAAAAGCATAGGAAGAGGCAGAGCAGCAAATAGAAAACAATAGCTATGTACATTTACAGTGTGGCTATGTATTGCAATGTACATAAGCGAAGTGCTTAACTTTGCTCGTCTTAAACTCAAGCCTATTTTAATTGAAACTCCTACATTTTATAACACACATATCCACATAAACAATTTTTGTAATTTACCATAAATAAATAAAAGTGTCCCAGTCGTTCCGAACGCATGGCGACCGTACGTATCAAGCAGCGCGGCTAAGTGACGATGATCGACAAAAAGCGATGAAGTGCGATTTTATTAACACGAGCTTTCATCAGAGAAAAATAACATTGGGAGAGTAACAAATGATGTTGTTTGGCGAAGGGAACCTGGAAAATGGACCCTTACAGCGCAAGATGTATTGCCGCGCTTGATCCATTCTGCGAGTCTATTGACGAGAGGTGACGACGGCGTTTGCTTTGACGCTGCCAATAGACCATTTTTTATGCGAATATTGGCTTCGACATGTTTTGGGAGATTCGCTGAGGAGGTGTTCGGGGTTGGGACTTGCCAGGTGGGAAAGAACTTTCGACTGACGTACGAAAATCTGTAACCTGTACCTACTTTAGAAGTGAGTTTGAACAATATACATATACAATGGCTTACCCACTTTTAGATATTTAGGGTTATTGAACGGAGTTTTTTGTTTGTTTCCTAGTGTATAAAATAGAACTGTGCTAGCTTTCAGTATCACTAGTTACAGCTAACAAATGTTATTCAAGTGCAGTCGATTTAAATCCTTGTAATTATACTCATATTAATTTATTTAGGATCTACTATAAATTTAGTTATAAATTAGCTCGTAATATATTATTTTCTAATACGTATCGTACGAAAGATCTAATTAAGATCTTCCACCAGTTAGTCAAATCTTATTTTTCTTAGCCTAACCGATAAAAAAAATAGTCAGATGTTAATCCATTTATCAAATTAACTGTTTTGTCTATCTTCAAAACACAAAACACGGTATTTAAAAAATCCACTTATAAAACCATTTTTATTATAATGCGCAATCAATGGCCGAATAAAAATAATTAAGAACCGTAATCAAGGAATTTGTCTCCTCATCTCGCAACGCACGCATTGACGGGAGATGCGGCGGAATGCGCTGAGTCAGTGCTGTCGGGGCTATCCCTCGACGGGGCAACCCTCGCCCGCCGGCCTAGAGTAGCAGATGTGCAATATTAGCAAATCTTTAAAGTTTGTGAAGTGAGTGTTTTGAAAACTGATTGTGTTTTTACTAACAGCTACCGGCAAAAATTCGCTATTAGAACTGCACGCCTTAGCGTTAGAACTTCGGAACACAGGGTAAGTACGAGGGGTCCAAGTGCCTAAATATATCTGACCTTACAGACTTGACGTGTTTCTTCTATATCAGTGATCTATGTACTCCTAGATTTCTGTTTCAGCTATTCAGCTAAAGCGGCTGTAGGTAACTAACACGGACATGAATGATTCTCCTTTTGCGACACATATTAAACACAAATAATTTTTACATGAATGTCATTATTATTTATGGTTATTGATATCATTATTTATGTTATAACAAAGCATTAGTTTAATTAATAGCAATGCCATGTGAGGCCAACAGGTTTGTTTTTAAATTATATCAATTAGACAAACAGTTGCGGAACTTAATTAGTTTTTGTAAGTCATAAATGCCACCAATAAATAATATATCGAACTAGATGTTGTGAACTCGCCTCGGCCGGAAGTCGACGGTCATCATGATCGCAACCGATCTGGGTGTCTCACATCAAGCGGTCAGCGAGGCGCGATAAATTAAAAGTTTTATTTTCAATTTATACGTATCGCAACTGATTACAACCGGTGCTGGAACCGGCGCCGTGGCGGGGCTGTTACGATAGGCAACTAAGAATTGATTTTAATCTACAGCGACCGATAGATGAATCGAGACTTATCGCGTTCGGCAGCATTACTTTTCTACTTTATTACTTTCCTAAAACACATAAAATAATAATTTCCTCGTTACAATTTCTCACAACCTGTCCATTTCATTCGCTCTCGTCCATTCGGCGGTGGTTAGGAGACTGTCTAATAAATAAAGTATCTTTCTTAATACATTGCCAGTGAACGATGGGGAAACAGACGCTAAATTTTAAATTAACTCGAGATTAACATAATCTACAAATGAAACACGCGATACAAATCATCATTGGAAATATTAAATTACCATCTATTTATTTACATAATGGTGTATAGTCTATACACAAACACGCCCAGCTATGACACACGATGCGGGTCCGATACGATCGACGACTGCGTTACCGATTAACGTTTATAATTATAATGATAACGAAGAAGGTAACTGCAACGATAAACTCATTGTATTTCATTAGATTTTTAACTATTATTTTATATATTATTTTTTAGAAAATATTCAAATCACTGATAACATAATGAGATATTAAAGAGAAGTGTAAACAAAATGGAAATGGATATTACAAATTATGTTAATTAAAAAAAAACATATATATTTTACACTCGGAGACTCGCGATCGGATGTCACTTTATGATCTGACATTTAAAGTCCCAGAACGTTTTAATGACGAGCAAAATCTTAAAATTCATTGGAGATAACGTTCATTAGTTCGCTTCAAAAAGGATTTTATGCAAGTGTCCTGTGACGATTCGATACCGATATGTCCTGTACGTAATGGTGACTATAAAAATTAATGAAGATTCTTGCTCGTAAAGTTTTAAATTCATTATTTTCTGTCATTGGCTGATCGGGAGTAGTGCGCTTCACATGTCACGACATTGCTCATTAAACCTTAAATTATCACTAATAAAACGATACTGAGAACCTTTAAAGTGACCACG
>DWEC01000892.1:0-14897 GCA_018245735.1 Microceris miodesmiata
ATTTAAATTTAAAACGCACTTTTGTAAAGAGGTGCGCGCCATGGATTTGAACCCAGACCTCCGGAGTGAGAGGCTGAATTTTTTTTATTAGCTGTCTTATTTAAATATATATTCGTTTTGCTGTACATTTTTTTTATTAACATTGTACTGTCCTGTATCCGCCACTTAGTTTACGTTGTGTATCTATAAATAAATTTAATTTCGTTGCATTAACTAATTGATTGGTCTCTCAAATATTTTGACCTAAATTTTTCTGTAGATATTTGTGCCCGCCAATAATATCCGAATAATAGTCTACAGTGAAATCACTTTAGCCATTATTAAAATTATTCTGAACAACTGTAGAAAAAATAAGCATTCATATCCAAGAACATTATTTAAAAATTCTCCAGTGGAAATAACATCATTTTTAATACGTATAGAACTTTTCGTTTGATCAATATCCTTAATTTAAACGATCAAAACAATATATGTAAAAGAAAAATCACATGTATGATTTTTTTTTTGGATATGAAACCTCCGAAAAGTAATGTCACATTAGCTAAACTACACTGTAATCAAATCAATTAAATCAGTCAAATAGGTACGTAATGTCCATGAAAAACTACATACCTACTACATACACAATTTATTCATGCGCACTGCACGTAAACATTCAAAATATATTCTTAACCCAAGTAATACGAAGGAACAATAAATTCGCTTGCTTTTACACACGGGTGTGACCGATTACCCTTTCCATACTTAGCTCGAATAACACAGTAACCGGGGGGTCTATTCTAGTACTCATATCGCGGAGTGACGCAGCGGAGTCTCGACGTGGGCGGAGGCGCCGACCACTAGAGTAAATATTCCCAGAAGACTTTATCTCACTACAGACGCACCCATTCATTCATGAACCGTGACACATGCTCGCCTCATACCTGCTAGTCATCTATTTTCCTCAACGTCCAAACAGCCGGCGGATCAGAATATGTCGGTTCTGTCATTCTTTGTGACACCAATCCAAGCTGGCTTTGCTTGGAGGAAGAAAAATCGTGACTGAAATATTCCAATAACGTTTCGTGTGGAATCATTCCTTAACACCTATTAATAAGCTCGATTGCTGATGAGTTAATCTGTTTCAATTCGTTTTATTCGTTAGAACGCTGCAGCAAATCATCGGTTGGTTGTGGTTTAGTTTAACGGTTATTATAAACTATCATTGCTCATTGTAATATTTATAGATCTATTTAATGCTTATATTACAGCACCATAAGGGTTATATTAATGTATAAAATTTGCAATGTTGCCCAGAAATCGCAGAATGATGTAAGTGTAAAACATTCTAAGTGAACTAAAGTAGCGTCAAATGATTGTTTACAAGAGCATATTGATCTTGAGAAGACAATGTCTTAGTCAGTTTTTGTAATGATGATAATGTAACAATGATTCCTACGTGCATTCGAGCTCCTCGCTCCATCCAAGGGTCCACTGACGATGTCACGCGCCAGACACGGTCCATTGTCCAGGTAATTAACTGTTTATTATCTATATTTTTTAATTGACTTAACGTATTTATTTAATTTGTTTCATTTTATTTCACTGGATTTTATTTAATTTGTTCCATTTTATGTCATTTGTCTATTTTTATTGAACAATTGTTTATTTTTTATATATCAATGTCTTATCGTGGCTGACAGTCCAACACTCAGGAAAACATGGAGAAGCGACAATTAAGTGTAGGGAAAGTATTGCATGACCAAATGCAGTTAGTCATACTTTACACAACTTAAAAGTTCATTATGACGAACAGTAAAATGTGTTCCTCACGGCAATTTTCTTCGCGGTTAAAGAGATGATATTGAATGTCATCAAAAGAAAGTACACGTGTGCAATAGTGGAACAATAAAATTAATGTGGTGATGATCATGATGACGGTGGTGACACTGATCATGAGGATCATGACGACCATGATGATAATGGTTATTATGATGATCATGACGGCCAAACTGGTTATGATGATGAAATTTTGTACTAGGCTGAGGTTTCAGTTTTCCGGGCAGCAGCGTCGGCGGTGCGAAAAGCAGTGCCCTGTGATCTCCAACCCGCATCCCAGCGTGGAGATTACGGGCATAAACCCCCTTTCGGGGGAGGCCTATGTCCAGCAGTGGACTGAGATAGGCTGATGATGATGATGATAAGGTTTCCGTTTTACTTCGGAACTGTACTGTTTATTTTTTGTCTGTTTACCTATCAGTAATATTTATACATGTTATAAAAAAGTATTTTTTTTTTAATTTGTTGTACTCGTTAATATTTATATACTTACTGTACCCGGCGCGCGTTGCTACGCCAACAAATAAAATAAATTTAAGAAAAATAATTTTATAGAATAATACATATATATACGTGCCAATTTTCATAATAATCGGTACAGTAGTTTTTGAGTTCATCGATGACATACAGACAAACATTCATTTTTATATATTCTTATATGTATATATGTGTTTTATATGTCATACTCTTAGGTAATAAGTAGATTAGAACAACAAAAACAAGCTGAAAATCATGTGGAAGTCAAAAATATTCATTAAAACTTGCATATTGGAACAACAGCTACGAGCTGCAAAAATAACTCCGGGCTCATGTCACAATATTTACATTTATGCATGAAATTTTCATCACCATATTCCAAGAAATTTTCGCCAAGTGTATATGCACGTGGGTGTTAAATATAAAACTGGGCCACGGGTACCTTCTCACCCGCATTTGAATGTTAAACAAAACATTGTTGCAAAGTGAGAGCTCTTCTACAAAAGACGGAAATAGATTGTTTTCTCTTTTACGTTTTCTCTGAAAAATAAACTTGCATTGCGCTCGTTTGTAAATATTCAGACCCGTTCGGAACAGATTCTTCCAACGGAATTCTTTGCTTTTTTTTTATTGTAACATGCTTAATTGCATTTCTCTGATTATGAAAAAATTGACTTTTAGAAAATACGAGTACAGACATGAACTTGAGCTATGTTTTATATGTGATTTTTTTTTGTCTTTGATAAAGTACTATACTTTTTTTGTGCAATATAGGTATAGATGGCCGGAATTTCTAAAGTTCAGTTTTTTATCAAAAATATACTTGGCCACCATCCCCCTCACAATGGGCTAATGAAAATGCCAATAATCATCCACTTAGACATAATGCAAGTAGGCAAACGTTACACAATTGTACTTGATGGATTCTCTGGTGCTGTATTTAGTGACACTAAGTACTAAACGGAGGGTTGTCGGTTCGATTCCAATTGGGATAAAATATTTACTTTTATTTTATTTATTTTTATAAATAGTGTTTTTTCGCTAGTTTGTCGAAAAAATAACTTTGTACACATTGATATGGATACTGTATAATTATTAGCCGCCTGATTGCTGTACTTGGTTTGTCTAACTTGAGATCAAAAGGCTGATTATGATATTATTTGTCTATAAAAAAATGAAGAATTCTATGATGTGCAGGTATTGTACGATGTTTTCTTTTCTCATCTTGCAAGTAAAATGTAAATTTGAACACACAAAATATTGTATAGACAGATGCGTGCCTAGATTCCAAATTCAAACCTTGAAATCACCTTCAAAATCACTTTACTATTAATATTATTTTTATTGAACACCGCATTAAAAAAACCACTATTTTATTTCAACTTCATATCAGTAGTAGTCATTAATAATATTTCAGTATTATTGCTATTCTAATATTAACTTCCAATGTTACATAAACGCAAAGAAACAGCGCCCAGCTCATGGTGTAACCGAGTGCAGCCGCCCGCCCAGCCGCCCATCCGCCCAGCTATATTAAAAGCTCACGACCCCGTTTAGCTTCCGCACTTCACAGTTTCAGGCCCTCACCTATCGTGACACTATTTGGCCTAATTTTACATATAGATCGCTGATCCAATACCTAATTATAGGATCGTTTGTATATACATATGTTAGTACGCGGTTTTGTTGTTAAACAATATCAAAGCAAAATGTAAACTGCACAATATATAATCGAAGATAACACTTTGAGCCAACTATATCAAAGTATAGTGAATATATTTTGATTTAACAATGTCGAGGAAAGTGTAAATATTGATTCAGCAATACCATGTCACACCTATAAATATAGATATTCTATGCTACAGATGAATCCTTATTCATAGAACCTCAACACCAATGTTTAAGATATTGAATGTTTTGTCACTTTCTATCTCACATTGAACGTACTAAGAGGAAGCGAAACAAAACAAACAGTTAGCTAAAACATTGGCACCAAACGTATCCATTTACAAAACATGATGCAACGCTTGTGGTTGTTTGCCATTGTATTACTTATTGCTTACAATATACTTCGTTTGATTTTCTTTTATTCGTTCATTTTAGTTAATAACAAGAACTCACTTCTAATAATAGTTTCTCGGCACATTTCAGAATAACGACATGAACGGTTTTAACAATGTGCCGTTTGTGATTTCCTTATACATTTTTACTACTTTATCATCACGTCAGCAATCATATAGGGTAGGCAGGACCTATCGAGTACCAATAGCCCGACCCTTAAAAACAACGTGCTTCTTCTATATTCTTCACCCTCTTCATAAATGTACATCTTCTTCTGTATCGTTTCTTCTTTACTGCAGGTGTCTCTGAAAGTGTTTCGTAGCGGTGTGTGACAGTTTTTTCCACTTTGCTTTCATAAATGTACAACAAATAAATAAGATCGATATTCTAAATACGGTATTTCACTTCCGATCTGAACTCGTTTAGTATGACAAGCTATTTGATCTTTGAGTAATACATAAAAGGTTTTATTTTGGGATACACGAGGAGAGCGTGGTATTAAATATATTTTTGTAACCTTCGATATTTTATTTATGTAGAGATGTCATCTTATTTATCGCATGATATTATTTTATAGTAACAGGTCTGTCTTTAATTTCCATAGCGAAATACATTGTACATACGCATTGTTTCTTTTCAAAGACAGAATAAAAATTGTTATGTCAAATCATGTCCTACCATAACTTAAAACTTTGTTTCAATAGTAATTTCAGATTCCAAATACTAAAACTAAATACTAGTAATAAAATCGAACTAAATTAATGTAACGACATAAAGTAATTATATTGTTTATGAAAGTTCAACTATTTTCCAAATAGAATGGATAGAACTATTTGAGTTTTTTCAAAAAAACAGACGTAAATTTAATCTATATATAATAATTAATATTATGACACTCGTTGCTCTCAGCCTACCCCGTAGGGGACCTAGCATGATGGTATAATAATAAAATTATTATTATTATTATTATTATAGTTTATAGATACCTACGAAACGTTTAATAATAAAATGGAATCGAACTTAATATCATACGAATATTCCATAACATCTCATATTGTCCACTAGGCCACTACGCAAATGAGACAGAAGTGATACTAATTGATATAGGTCTGTTGGTTTGTAACGTCTTGACAGAATAATTATTCTAAGTCAAGCTAGTGTTAAATCAACAGATGGACCGTTCAGATTGGTGTGGACAGACGAATCTCGCCCAAGTCGAACACGGGGTCAAAGACTGGCAAATGACTTCATTCGTCGTCGCTATTAGTCTAGATTGGACCAATTGTTGCCGTTGAAGTAATTTCTATAATTATGTAATATTTTAGAGCGGCTTGCGCACGTGTTCCTTGTACTACTGTGAAGTATACTTAAATATTTGTTTGTTCTTGATAGTGATAAATGAATACAATTTGACATATTGTTGATTATTTTATGATTTTTTACTGCCTCGTTGGTCGAGTGGTTGCAAGCGCGACTGTCGATCGGGAGGTCCTGGGTTCAAATTTTTTCAAAATTTTTCAAAATTTTTTTTTACTTTTCTAGTAGTGACTCGGAGTCTAGATCTGTGCCCGGTATATGGCAATAGGCTCGCCACCCATTCCGTTGTAGGACGTAAGCGTAACTGGTGTAACGTGGGGGGTACTACACTCCTCTAGCTACCCCTTCGGGGATGACAAGCGTAATGTTACGTTTTTTATTTAATTGATGTTAATAAAGTTAATGTTAATTTCTAAAACAGGCCGATGATGATCATGATGATGAAGTACTCACGTAATTAAACAATTTTTATTAGACTAACATTTTAAAATGTAAAGTAGAAATTGTATATATATTTTTAATTTAATTCGAGTGAACAGATGATACTTTTTTGGAAACATGATATATAGAGATCCGTTTGCAAGTTTCGATGATTGAAGCTATAACATTGTAGAGGTACATACAAGTAATGTGGGTCAAAATGAAATGCCCCATGAAAGTTTACGAAAACAATCCCAACAGGGGCGGCGCTGAACCGCATGGGAATACGTGATACGCTACGAGTGAGCCTCAAGTCGGTTTGTTTATTTTGATCATGTTCCCCATTAGGGATGTCCCAAAATCACATTCGATTATGCACACAATCAATAAAAAAGGACGATCAAATAGAACATAATGAGTGCTTTGATACTGACTGATGTACATACATATAGAGTGTATTGTATGACAATAATTTTATAATTAACAATTGGCAATTGCTACATAGGTACATTAAAACGATTCGAAATCCTTTAAATTATTCATATACTTTTGCCAATAAAACGATATACAATAATTTTATTATACATTTGACAGCCCTGACCCTAAATTGCGGGCGGTTACTTACGTGTACAAGTGTATGTATGTATATTGTGAGCGTAAATTGCGTTTGTCGTACGCAAATATAGCAGCGCTTTATGAATTAATACCGAAACACGAAACGAGTCGATTTAATTAAATTTATTTGGAAAGTTTCATACATGTGTGAAATTGCACGTTTTATGATCGCCTGCAACCAGTGAGCTGCGGTGTGTGTGTAGTCGGCTTTATGTGGCTGTAAACTTTGAATATATAGTACTGTGATGTTTTATAAATAAATTGTAAGTGATTAATTGAAATGTTTTACTGAAAATTAATGTAATGTCGATGGATGTACAGTCATGTTTCAATGTAGCTTGGATTATCAATGCTTAAAATGTGCCATGATTAAAATGTATGTTATCGAAGTGTATTGATATACTCATATACGCAAAGTGGCTGGCAATCGATATACTCGTACACGCAAAGTGGTGAGGCCTATGTCCAGCAGTGGACGATGACAGGCAGATGATGGTGATCACGGCATAACCCATGGATGTATAATTATGACATTTTGACCAAAGCTAGTGTATTAAAGTTATACAGACATTGCAGTAAAAAGACGTGTCTGCTGCACATCTTATTCCGCATAAAAAACATTTACAATACAACTGCCACTTTAATTCTTTAATGAATCAGTCCGTTCTGTCCCAATAAATTCTGCTAGTAAATAAATAAACAGAAATGTAGAAAGTAAATAAACAAATAGAAAGAAATAAAGAGTTTCTAGTAAATTGAGAAATAAATCTCTCCTTGCAATCATCCCTGTTTCTCATTTCTTTCGCTTTAAGGAAATACGAAAGTGAATTAGAAAGTCCCGGTAGTTTTTTATTTAGTTTTGTATACCTATGAATATTTTTATTTAACTGCGATAAAACAATTTGAATTTAAGAAATTAGAATATAAAACGTGCGTTTTAATACAAATCAATGTTGAATATTGATTATGCAACATTTTTATTTCCCCTTGTAAACACCACTTTTCATATTACAAATACTTCAATCATTATTTATCAGCGTTGCGTTGATTTATTGAGAGTAAGATTTAAATCATGCTATCTCCACTAATCCGCTCTGGAGCAGCATGATGGAGTATATTCCAGGTCTCTCACAGTTACTAGAGAGACCAGTAGGTACCTGGCTGTGGCACGTACAAAAGGGTTACATGCCGGAGTTAAATGCATTAGGTTTACTATTTAATTTCACTACAACAAGTTTTTTTATTCAATGATTATTTATTCATGCTCTTTATTTGTATATCAGTAGAAATAACATGTATGAATACAGGTAGCTCTAAATTCTAGGTACGTACAAAAGGCGGCCTTATTGCTATCGGAGCGATCTCTTCCAGAAAACTTCCGGGCAAAAGGCTGAAAAATTAGTAATTTCCATTTTACTAACCAAATAATTAGAGTAGAAGTTCAATGTGTGCCATAATGGAAGGGAATTAAGGTCGTAAAACAAACTAGTTTCAAACCTGTAAGGACATAATGTATATGTAATTAGCAAAGGTGTTACTAGGAAGTCATGTCTGAAATTTATTTATTTATTGTCTATAGCATTTAGTATATTGCAAAAACAAATATGTATTCACAAAGTCCATAAATAATACCTTTACAGGCATGTCCACATGTAAGAAATCATTAATTAACATGTATCATTTTGTAATAAATTGCATCTGAATAACACAGCACCGCAATATAATATAAAGATATTAAATGTGAATAAAAAATTTTTGTAACATTAGCTCAATCGACAAGATGAAACGTATAACAATATGGATTTGAATATAAATTATATCTACGCCTATGAATTTTTAAAGAAGCGGATACAACATATTCTCAACAGCCACCTAGAGTGATAAAAACGTCGGTGTCCCGAGATTTATTACAATCGAAAGCTATTCAGAACCGATTTGAATAAATAGTCCTGTGATACCGGCTATACGGTCACGAATTGAGACCGATTGCGTCGCTGCCCTTATCTCGAACTCGTTCACCATCTTCAAATACATCAAATCACGATCATTCTATTAACATGTTCGATTATACGATAAAATCTTCACGAACCAAGCCTTTAACCAACCAACATTAACATGTTTCCTTTATTCGACTCGGCCTGAACCGTGTCGTGCATTTTAAATTATATTTTGTGTCATACACAGGCGATAGTCGATCGCTTAGCTGCTTATAAGTAATCGTACATCCAAAATATGAATGGTGATTAAGCTTGAAAAATGACAATGTCACTTACACGTACCATCTGGCCGTCCTTCATAATTAAAGGGCCGTGAACTACGTTGTCAAGGGAGTTAATGAAGCGTGCTATGAAATAATATATGGAAATACTTAGATAATTTTTATTTAAGGGCTTATGTAGATTGAACATGACAGATTTCTAATCCGATCGTTGGTGAATGACACGCGATGGTTAGCCGTAATGGCGTAATACTTGACATTTATAGGATTAATTTCTTGCTGGTTATCCAATAAAGTGGTAATATCAATTTCACGTGTTGCAACGCGATGATGGTTTTGTGTGAAATTAACGTCATTAGTCCAGAATCCATTAGCGAGCGGGATGGGTCTAGCCTTGTTCGCACGTCTGAGTGCCTCCAGGGTCGGCGACGGTCTGTCGCGACTCCACCACTTGTCCCCATTCTCCAACAAATTGACTCGAATATGACTTAATCCTTTTAAGAATTCACTTACGCGCTGCACTTCATACTCGTTTATTAACTTACTGATGACCGCATACTTGTAATATCACAGGAATATTCCACACCATCGATATACTGCGTAACAATGTGCCATCAACGATCCCGTAATAGCTTTTCCAGCGTTGAAAGCTTTATAAGGGTGTTTCAACATCTTTCTGCAGTGAATCAGCACCTGAACGGAAGATGCATATATGCAATAAGTGAATTATGGCACACACGCACAAGAAAGTTGTAGGAAATTTTAAAATTTAAAAAGCAAAATATTATACTTCGTGTGTTTGTTTGACGAAATAAGGCAGAAAGAGAATTATATAAATGACCTAGACCATAAATAGCTCATATTCAGTATTCAAGATGAATTTCACGTTTCTTTTTAACATGGGTAATGCTGTCGTTAAACTTTTAGTAGCAATTTCGCAGCATACGACCATCAAAATCTTATCTATAGCTGTTTGTGAGTCAACAGACTTTCAGTCAATGTTACTGCTTTACGAAGTGATTTAACATGTTTTACTGTCGGCTCTCACACAAAACTGCGGTGCCCATATACGAGTACCAGGTGACTCAGTATCTTTTGCGACAAAGAGTTATTATTTAAAAATGGAATGGTCAGTTTTTATTGAGTTTTCATTGAACAAAAACCTATTGTGTCTCGACACTGCCCGCCAATAACGCTAAGTAATGATTTTATTAAGAACTTTTACCGTTTCGACTAAGTTACACAAAAATTTTAATCTTATGGTTCTGTTCGACGTATGTATATGGGTAGTACACGTCGGTGGGTAGGAGTAAAAATAGTAGATCTAACAGATAATGATTTTATTAAGAACTTTTACTGTCTGGATAAGTTACACAAAAATTTTAATCTTATAGTTCTGTTCCACGTATGTATATGCGTAGTACATGTCGGTGGGTAGGAGTAAAAATAGTAGAGATCTAACAGTATAATATAGGACGGAAACGTCAGGTTTTTAGTTGTTAGAAAATTAATAAATCTTGCTTTATCAAACTTTTCAAGCAAATCAGAAGTGCCCAAGGATACTATGCATCTTGTCATATTTTCCTTATTTTTATATTATAACCTTTAATGCCAAAGTTTGTCACTCTGTCAATAGCTTATATTAAAAATTGTTGTTGTTTGGAAATTCGCTTTAGAATGGGTGAAATAAATATGTTGCTCTAAAGTGCTCGGAGAGCACCAGTGAAAAGATAATGAATGCCCCTGGGTAGATTTATCAATTGAGCGAAAACGTTTGGAACATTTAAATGCGCCCGTTTACCGTTTAGAGTTATATAATGAGAAAAAACATAAATTTGGAAAGTTCTCCTAAAAATTCCCATTAGACTTTTTACCCATAACAACATCAAGCAATAACAATACGTCTCAGTACTCGACGGTGGGAAGCAGAAAATTTGGACGAGTTATTCATCACGACTTTTATAACACTGACTCAGCCCATGTGATTTATCGTGATTCCCTGAAGTCCACAGCAGTAGTGTATTTCTGAAGAAATATACCTAAGGTCAACTTAAAGGACAGCAGTTTTCTTCACTAAACATGCACTCCGGCACGTCTTACGTGAACCGAAAAAAATACTTGAAATATCTGCCTTAATTATATGTAGGTATTATCTCCATTAAATGTTCCGTAAATGTGAGTGAAGAGTTCAAAATCATAATACATTCGAAACATTTTCTAAAAATGTACCTACTTCAGGTAACACCAGGCTTTAATTATTTAGGTCAGGTATATGGACAGCTTTAAAGTAATCTGAAATTTATATCCTCTTATTCGCGAAGCAATTTCTCTTCCTAATTAGTGCAATCCGTTTTAATGTTCCCGAGAAATTTATTAATATTATTACCCAATATTGATTAGGAAGCACAAAATATTGAGATTACATTCCTCAAAAATATTTTTTTATCAAATTGTATTGTAGCTTTTGCATTTTTACTCCAGTCATAGGATTTTACTATCTTCATTCTACTGTAAAGGTTCTATGAAACGAGTGGAATTTTGCGACATGCAGGAATAGTGGCATCTGTGGCACAAGCCGTAATTCGTCATCACCAGCCGTGGATACAACGATGACGTAGGGAAAAGAATAACTTTGTTCATTCTATAATAATTTTGTTACTTCTAATTTTAAAAACTGTTACTGACACTGCCTATTATGATTATTAAAACATAATTTTATGATATTTAATTAAAGATATGTTTTGTCTCTTTACAGATCTACACAGACTGGGCGAACCACTACCTGGAGCGGGCGCGGTCGCGGCGCCGGGCGGGCACGTCTGGTGGCGGGCTGGCGCGTGACTGCGCTGACGGTCTCCTTCTAGCAGATGTGCTGGAAGGTGTGACGGGGCTGAAGGTGCCGCGTGCACACCGGAAGCCACGCAATCCGCAACAAATGGTACGTATAATTAAAATAAAGGAAAAAAAATGCGTAAAGACCTGTCATAGCTAATGAACAGAATTTAACTACAACAATATGAGTGCCAGAAAACAAATCTGAATTGGTCTTCTAGTTATACATATATGAGTGATGCCATATTAAAAAGTCAAATCTATCAGAATCGTAGATTTAATCATACGATAGATTATGAATATGTACTTATCGACATCATATAGTCACACCATAAATTAACTCCTTCCCCCCATATGAAGATGCCCATAATAATGGACAGCACTTTCAGTCAATGTGTTGCGTTTTGAGACCAATTCGCTTAAACTGTTTGTGGGTTGCAGCTTTTATATCAGTAAGTATCAGTTAGTGTGCCATATTTCCATTGAGTAATATACAGGAGGTATAATACAAGTTTTTACTTAAAACTCGTTAATGCTGCGTCATGATGATGATTTAAAGATGTATCGCGTGTGGTGGGAAGATTTATCAAAGTCATGCAGTGATAAATCTGCGTCATTAATGTAATTACACATAGTGTCTTAATTGTAAATCAATACTTTCTTAGTAACGACTGATAACCTATTGGTTTAAGGTTTAGCTTCTCACTCCAAACATCCCGGTTATGAATTTCGGTGCGCATATCCCTACAAAATTATCCTGGTTATAAGATTAAATATCCTTTGATATAACGCCGAAAAAAAACGTTTTAAGGAATCATGTACATTTTAAAGGTCTTCATATTCTTTTTTAAGGCATGTGAAGTTTGCACTTCGTTGCGAAGCAGACTGGCCCTTACGTTTCTCACTTAGAGAGGTGACTCGTATCTAGTAGCACAATGAGACTAATCTCAATCTGCTACTGGATCTGTATATCTATCTAAATAGGAGACAAACACAAATCTTATATCGTCAGATACTGGCCAAATGTAAAAAAAAACCATAATCCTCCTCTAAATTGAACTAACCTAAACATAACATCACGCTTGTAAGCCCCTAAGGGGTAGGTAGCGGAGTGTAGTACTCTCCCACGTTTCACCAGTTACGTTTCAGTCCCATGGAATAGGTGGTTAGGTTATTGTCATATACCGAGCACAGATCCAGACTCCGAGTCACTACTACAAATCCTAAATGAAAAAAAATCGATAGTACCCGACCCGGGACTTAAACTCAAGACGTCGCTATCGTCAGTCGCGCTTTCAACCTCTCGACCAATAAGGCAGTCAAAGTTGAACTAACCTAATTGTTACAAAATAATATAGACATTACCTCACATGTATTAATTCAGGCAAATTCAATTTCTGTAAACAAAGTAATGCAATTTCTTCGAAAGATATAATGATCGTCATCTGAGAGGAGTGTACCTACATATATCCTCAAAGCGCTTAAGATAACCACTAAGATAGCTGGAATATGTTTACTGAATCCGTAATGAGTAATGAATCATGCTGCTCCACGCCGTTGGTATAATCATATCTCCTGTACGGCTATTCATTCATTAAAACTACTAAAACCCTCATCAGTTCACCAATAATCAATAAAATCGATCTTGTTGAAGTCAAAACAGAGCTCTGAAATATTCGGAGCGTAGTGTTTGTTATTGAATACGGACAAAAATGAAAGCAGCGGAGGAATATTTCGTTGGCTCAAAATAGCTATCAGATCACAAATCATTCGGGCAGGTACACATGCAGCGTACGCGTGCCCTTACAAGGGTGTACGGCATTGAGCGCAGTTAATGACAGACCGCCCAAAATGTGCACGCCATTGTCACCCTTATACTACTGCGTATATAGAAGAAATTGGTCTAAATAGTGGTTCAGATGGCCACAGCATGTCTGGGTGTACGTTTATGGGATAGGTAGCCCACAAACCCGAATCCTGCAGTGCAAGTCGTGATCTGTTTCCGGCACGTTATGAGAAAGTCAGTAGGCCTAGGATTTATAGATATAGTCTATCCATAAAGAAGTTTAGTAATAGTTATATCCGGTAGGGCGTACGGGACTGATCATATAGTTTACCTAAATAAATGGGTAACCAATTTTAGCGCCTATTATTAGCCGATCATATTTTTTTTACATAATATCACTCCTCTATTTCTCTATAGACTAGGGCGCGAGTACTATGGTACAAGTACAATACTAATATTATTATGTATAATTAATCCCTCTCACATTTCCATTTGTTACAAGATGTTTATCGGTAGCATAATATAATCAACAAACAGCCTGAAAAAGCCATGGCATCAACAGCGGCTATAGTAAAGCCATACCCTACATCCGGTATCAAGGAATCAGAGTAACGCGATGCTTGTGGTAAGGCCAAGCACCACCCTCACCACATCCGTCCTAGGGTCAGTGCATGGAACAAACGCGCGAGCCCTATTCCCTCATCCAATGACCCTTCGTTTATGTACGATTAACCCTTTTCTGTGGTTAAGATGACCTGAGCCCGTTCAAAGAGCGCGTACGGAGACTTAACCCGTTTCAAGAAATTACATGTCATTGTTATGGTACTTTGTATTAATCTTTCTCCTGCGGGGTGAATTATCTATTGACATTTCTATAAATGAGCTTATTGAGGGACGAGCTCTTGAATCAAGACTCTATTAACACCTATCTCTAGATCCAGTCCCTATACTCTGGGTTTTTAGAATGTAGAGTATAAATTCTCTTGAAGACATGAAACATTTTGCTGAGATATGATTAAAGTATACATTGTTGAAAAATTTATAACTCAAAACTGTGAATGACAGTTAGTACGAGTAATAAGACTAAGTGACACTTAGCTATAAGACGTTTAGTGGCATATTAAAATGACAATGACAGTTTGTATAAATTTTTAATAACATAAGGATGCAAGTATAAAATAGTAATATTATTCTGCTTAGTATACATATACTTGTATGTATATTAATATCTGTGGTCTTACTATTATTTAATGTCCGTCTAATTTAACGCTGGTCACATACTACTTATTTTACGATAGAAACAGGTGTAGCGATGGTGCTTTCACGAACTGCCTTTAAAAACCTTGACTGAGC
>DWEC01000893.1:0-14893 GCA_018245735.1 Microceris miodesmiata
CTTAACTCACGTACGTTTTTCGGGGTGGCCCGACTAGTACGTGAGTTACACGTACGTGAGTTAAGCCGGTACATTCATAATCATGTGTATAAACACTCACGAAACATTTAATAGTAATATAAATTATACCTTACTTCAAAGCTAATAGCTAATAGCTTCAAGTTGAAAAAGTGTCTAAAGCCCAATATAGCGTTGATAAGTGGTTTAACTTGATTCTTGCCTTTTATATGCTGAGATTATCACGAAATTACCATCTACCTTTAATCGCAACTATCATACAGTTTCGAATCACAAATACATATAAGTAGATGAATCGACGGTATGACATTATCTATTGCGCTGTCACCCACCATGCCGTCATTACTGCCTACACACATTTAAATACAATTCTAGCAACGACTAACCATCTTAATATCGTATATGTTGGCTCTCTGCCCATACCATTCAAATCGGAAAGCCTTACGTCGAAGCAAGGGTATTCTCATATTCTATCCTCCATTATTAATTGAAATATACTGTGCTTGAAATAATCCAAGTCATGATCGTAATAGACGTAGAAATTTTCTAGGTTACTGTAATAGATTACACGAAAATTTATGGACGAGAAGGCTGCGTGATATGAGCAATATGTAACGAGATTTTTAGAAGTGGTTTTGGGACTTTATACCAACATGATCATTATTGTCATCACCTTTATACCGACATGATCATTATCGTCATCACCTTTGTACCAACATGATCATTATCGTCATCACCTTTATCAATCCATAGTGCACCATTCGAACTTTATCCGTGTAAACGAAACGTACTATTAGTACATACAAATATTCGTAATTTTTACAAATATTTCTCGAAAATTATACTTACAAGATTATTATCATCATCATCTTCTCAATCAGTTTAATTGAAACTAATGACTGTATTCTATCTAATTGCCAAATGAATAATCAGTTACACAATTTAAATTATTGTTTAAAAATTATTCACGCTTGATCTCGTAATATTCGCTGCGAATAATTCGAAAATGCAAATGGATTTTGTGAAACCTTGCTGATCGCAGCGCGTGGGTTAACGTTACAAGGTGTTCAGGGTATGCATAGAGCGTTGTAGCTGGAGGTTACCGCGGCACGTACACGCGAAACCATATCAACACTCATTTGCGTTATCGCCCAAATATCCTTGGTATGCTAGTAAAATGGTAGCCGATAACATATCAAGGCAGCTTCATTGCCTGTCTTATTAATAACTTACAATAATCACCACTAACAGTCGTATTTCTAAATCCACTTTAACATTGGAAGCTTAAATCCATGGTCACTATGACCAGCTAGTTCATTTGTGACTATTGCCAGCTAGTTTGCCACTCTCTTCATATAAAAAGCCAGTATATAATCACGTGGCGTTACAAAGCGAATTTCTAATAAACTGAGTATCTGGTTAAACATCTGACAAATATATAAGAAAGTAATTAAATTCTTATTTGGTACTTCCTCAAATGATTATAGAAAAGAAGAAAGTTATCAGAAAAGTCTATATGTGTATATACATATGTAGATTAGTCACATGTTAGTGAGACTCTACATATGGGAATTATGTAATAGATTTTTATAGTTATATATAGATGTTATTGAGTTTTCTTAAAATTAATAATGAATTAATCTTTCCGTCCCAAAAACTGATAAACGTCTATTTCGACATTTCAAAAGATATTTATCAGTTGCTCTATCTCTTTTCCTTGCTCTATATCAGCAAGAATTCACTTGTTGTCTGAAATATTTCTCCCCTGGAAACCCATTTCGAATATCCTTTGTGACGTAAGCCTCGGAAGTAATAACAGCCTTAAGGATGATTACCGAATAACTGCGAAGGGCGGGCGGTGTAGAGCCCGGCCTCGTGATCCAAGGAGGATATAATGCGGGTTACTTCTCAGGATAATATTTAGTATTGTCAATATAATATTTACTTCGCTTCATTTCTGTATCATTGCGCGATATCTTCGTGATATTATTTAAGAGTATCATGAAACAGCTAAATAGTGTAATAAAATGTTAGAGCTATGGAAGGATTTGTTTGGGCAACCTTACTCAGAATTTAACCTTTTATTCGAGTGTTATTGTCATGAATGTGAATGAAACGATAATTTAAATAAGTGCTAATAACTTCTAAATTATTTATTTCTCACATCCACCTTTTTGTCGTCTCAGTGTTGGACAGTGGTTGCAATTTGCCAAGCTGGCCAAATGAAACTGTCATTCTCATCCTCAAACGGACACTACAGAGATAATTATTTTACATCTTACAGTATCTGTATAAGTTTATATATATACCTAACACCTATATCTATCTGTTGTGTCTTTATGAGAGCTCAACAGAGATATGGATTGGGATGGTAATATTTCTTAGTTCCTCAGATACCTTATATATAGTTTACACTGATTTCATTGTATTCTGTAAGTTTATTTGAACTTTGACGAATGAGGAATGCAAAATGAACCTGTTTCACTAAAGATCATGAGCATATAATGCTGAAATCGATGGAATCGATGAAATCGAAAAATGTTACAAAAATAGAACAATTACTTGATGTATCCCGTGAAGAGTCCTTAAAATCATGATAGGGTCCAAAAGTGGTCCTTAGAATATTAATACAGTAGAAACATTTATTTTATACCATTATTTCTTGTACTTTATTTCTCCAACGTAACATGATGCCTGTAATCCCCAAAAGGGTACGCAGTGGAGTGTAGTACACTCCCACGTTTCACCAGTTAAGTCTTCCTCCTCGTTTAATATATCTTTTTTACCGTTTAATTGTATTTTATTTAGTTTAATAAAGTAATAAAAAAATTAAAAGCTCTAAATGTATTACTGGAAAATTGGATATTGTACTCATATTTTTGACTACAAGAATGATAATAATAAAATTGTAAAGTGTTTGCAAATAACTTAAATTCTATTATTATAATTATGTAGATTTTACTACAATACAATACATACATGAACATATAATCCCTTATATAATTTGAA
Source organism: Microceris miodesmiata (assembly GCA_018245735.1). Lineage (NCBI taxonomy): Eukaryota > Metazoa > Arthropoda > Insecta > Lepidoptera > Hesperiidae > Microceris > Microceris miodesmiata. The sequence continues at coordinate 3,028 of DWEC01000893.1, forward strand.
AAAAAAAATGTTTGTTAGAAATGTTATTACAATTAATTTAAACTGAATCTTTAGACTGTTAAAACTAGTATACACTACGCAAGTATATACATACATATAACCGTTCTCCAAATGAATGTGTCTATTTGTATGTTACTATGATAAATGAATAATATACGGATATATATTTATAATATCATATTCTACGTTAATGAACATAATAATCAAATAAATAATGCAAATCGTAGTGTTTCCAAATAATTTTTGTAATCCAACCATGATATTACAAACATCATTGCCATTTGCCATTAAAAGTAAATTAAAGTGATCAAAGCCTATAAATAGTATCTAATGAACTAATTACGCCACATTTTCCTTAAGCCCCGTAAAGTCGTAGGCAGACCCTGAGAAGGTTTTACTTTGAAACCCACACAACGAAACCTTTTCTAAAGCTATTGGGTATTTATAGCATATTTTCACCCAAACGAAATAAAATACATGCATATTTTTGAAATACGTAGTTTATTTCGGTCGTCCTTGTAGCAAATCGGTCCGACAAGAATTATTATCTATTTAAAAATATACGCAATAAATATTACAGTACAAATCACTCAAAGAATTCGCTTATTACAAAAGTTCTAACAAGCTCTCGTCGCGCTTAACCGGTCATTTTTTCCTATATCCGTACACGAAACGTGAGACAAAATTCATCGGACGATGTCAGCGCGCTTAGGACCCTTGACAGTGTCCTCACGTAATCTTGGAACACAATACTTTGGTACAAATTCACAGGATATTAGCGTAATTGTATAACTTTGAAGCCGCGTTACATAAAAAGGATCGTTTGTAACACGTTTAAATAATCGACCCATTATAATTCCACTGCTGGAATATGAGTCTCCTCTCATTTTGAGAGGGTTAAGGCCATAGTCTGCCACGCTGGCCAAGTACGGGTTGGTACACTTCACACATCTTAGTCTTTTTTCTTAATAAATTCCAAGGTGTGTAGGTTTCCTCACGATGTTTTCCTTCGCCGTTAGCAAGTGATATTTAAATTTAATGTTTTCTTCATTTAAGACATTCAAATCTTCTATTATCACGTTAATGCACACAACATTCATCACACAAGAAATTGTCTAATTCACGATAGAAGATTTAACAGGCAGTCGTGTAGATTCTCCGACGAAGTCCTCATTCACCCCTAAAGCGAGTTTATTAATTTTTAAAGGGGTTCTGAAAGGGTTATGTATAATTTCAGTTACGTACTTTAATTAATGAAATAAATCTCATTTTGCGTGTTAAATATGTCACTTCAAGAGTTTATTTTGTCTTGTAATTTGTCATCTTTGAAATAATTCAAATATGTATAACAATCATTCACATTTTATTGCATCTACTTAAACGTATTATAGCATAAAGAAAAATAAAATAACACCTATATTTCCCCTAAGAGGTAGGCAAAGGAATTTAGTACACTACCAAAATTTAATTGTGATGTTATATATCGCACCATGGAATAGGGGTGAGCCTACCGCCATACACTTGGCACAAATCTAGATTCCGGACTACTGATAGGAATTTCAAGTTTTCAATATTACATAATGAATACTTTTAACGACAATATTCGATAAAAGCTCATAAAACAGTGACGATATTTATATCTTAGAAACTTACCAACCTTCTTGCCACGTGCTCAGCTCAGTTTAAACAACTCAAATAATATTCTGAAAGAAAGAAAGATCGCTCTTTCTCAATATCATGTTTTATCAATAATCGACAATCAAACCTTACTGTGCTAATAACAACTCTTTGTTCTCCGTGGCCTTTAAACAATGGCTTTAAAATTTGATAAACTCCTAAAAGCTTGGCTGAAAAATTTAGTTACCAAACTCCAAAAAAAAAATTAAAATTATTGTCTATTAACATCGTTATGTATACTTCTGGCACTTTTAAAAATGGAAGTATTGTTACCCATTTCGATGTCTACAAATGGAAGTTTTCCAGTAAGTTCTCTAAGGTGTGTGAAGTATGCCAAACCAAAGCCAGCCAGCATGACAGACCCGAATCCTTCTCACTCTGAGAATATTTGTATTTATAAAAGTCTAGCAAGAAAGAGTGGATGACAGTGTAACGCTTTTTCCTTGTTCGTTTCTACATGATACTTGTCCCAAAGTTTTATTGCGTAGATTTTTTAAATAACGTAAATTAAAAAGGTATTTTCAAGTGTTAGTTATCATAAAAACACGAATATAATGAGCGTGTATTATCAGTACAGTATCAGCAGAAACAGTTATATAGCAAGTAAGCACGTATATAACGAAACTTGAAATTTATTTAATAATATACCGTCTCAAGCAATGTTTAATACAAGCCTAGGTATAAAAATATATGTATTAACATTATGAGCAAAAATGTAACGGTGTTTTACAGTTCATGTTATATTTATGTCATGTTTTCAACGGATTTTTGAAAAGGATCGAATCGCAATTCGTCTGAATTATATCTGTGGGTATATACATATATGAGTATGTATGTACTTATATGTATGTATACGTGGGTGGTACATGAACAATTAGGTACTTGTGGTATGGCAATTTCAAAATCATTGTAAAATTGTATTATTTCTTTATTACAATTGAGCCTATATCTATCATAACAAATGTTCCAATTCGATGGGCATAGTCAATGTCAATGGTACAATTGTTAATTCAATCATCATCATTATCATCGGCCTACTCTCGTCCACTGCTGGACAAAGGCCCCTCCAATGGCACGCCACTGAGCACGATCTCCAGCTCTTCGTATCCAATCACTGCCAGCCACTTCGCGTATATCGTAATTTAATAAATTGAATTAGTTAAATAATGTCAAATAATGTAATGCCAGAAAAAAGGTACAATAATAATAATAATGTCATAATAATGAAAATCATAATAATAAAGGTGTCATAATAATAAAAAGTGATAATAATTAAAATGTCAAAATAATAAATTCATCTATATAGACATATAAATAAGGCGATAGAAGTCTGCCGTTCTGAAGAACTACCGAATAGATTTCAATTAAGTCTGCAAAATTTTATTGCTCAGTATTCGACCCTTATCTAAATAAAAAACTTATTAACTTTATCAATGTTTTAAAGACAACGACTTTTAAAGGTCAATTATAAGTACGTCGCTTGCTCTCGCGTTACTATCTAGACATTTTATACATTCTAGCTGCAAACAAGTAACATTGTTTAAAAGGAAATGTAAGAAAAAATATATTTTGGCTTCCGATCGTTTTGGTGTTTTTTCCGGTGCACATAAAATCGTCATTGTTAATAATATAATAACGCAATGAAAATCACGGGTGTCTCCCAGTATAACTATAATTGCTTTAGTTTATTCAAAGGAAGATGGCATAAATGTTTAATTAAAATTGTGTGTAACATTGATTTTCTGATTTATCTTAAGTATTTTTCATGTGTTTTGTAACTGATGTTATTTTTTTGTAATACCATGTTTAATTGAATTAAATAAAACGCTGGTAGTGTTTTTTTTTATTCATCGAATATAGCTTAGTTTTAATAATGTACTAGTAATCTAATTGTTTAGAGATGTCAGACACAAATGGGATACGTAAAGGATATAAAATTTTCTATAATAAAATTTACCGGAAAAAAATGGTGTCAAATGTGTGGGCATTTTAATCACAAAAAAAATTAGGTTTTTATAAATTAAGTAGGAAATATAACGGTCTATATAACGTTGTTATAGGGAATAATAAATTGTATGAAAATTATTATGTTATATCGGGTAACCATAAATTTAAATTAAAAACATATTTCTTAAAACGAATTTAATTACTGAATTAATTTTTATCTTATGTCAAAGATAAATTAAGAATGTGTGAATATATATTTCAATTAAATAGAGTTAAGATATAAAGAAACATGAGAGAAAAAAGAACAAATGGCAACACCATACTTAAATGTCAGCACGCAATGTTTCGGATATTCCGAGATACGTCGCATCGCCTTTGAATACAACCTCTGGTAATGGCTATGTGACTGCTGTACTACATTATAATATAATAAACATAAATATATAGTAATTATTACACAAATCTGTCTTACAATCGACCTAAATCTTAAAAACAATGGCTTATACTGAAAATAATCGTGTTTGCGTCCGTTTCGTTGTACGCAGTACTTTAAAAATGTCAAATAAGTTTAGAAACGTTGTTATGAATATGTTATATCTTTTATTTATTTTCTTTTTTTTTTGTACTACATATGTTTTTGGTCTATTACGTATTCTATTTTATAATTTAATGTTCCAATAGACAATAACCGTTTCATAAATTATCTATGCAGAAATAACTTTTTACTTAAATATTTTTTTATTAAAACCCTTTTGAAAGTGAAGTTTCATTAAAATATATCACCCGGTGATAGTAATAAGGGCACGTTACATTGTACTTATTAATTAATAATTGTAGTGAAAGGCAGTTTAAATTTACAGGCAATTTATGATAACTTTCCTTCCTCATAAGGCCAACATGTAACAACTGTGTGTGAGGTAGCAACTTCATGTTATATACCTACATTATATACACACATATGTTACAGTATTCCACGAATTAATTATAAATGTTTACGGTTATGTAAATATAATTAAACAGCAATCATTTTAATAGGAAAACATCGTGATAACATTAAATGAGATATGGTTTCAGGGTTTACCTTTTGAACTTACAATTGTTCAAATTCAAATTAAAATTATTTTATTCATTATAAGGTATATACATACACTCAATGAAGGTCATGTTTAGTTATATACTTATACTTCGGCTTTGTGCGCCCCTCTGGTTATAGTAGACCGGGAGAAAAAAGCCGGAGAAAAAAACTCCCAGCACTCTTTTAAATAACACATTTGAATAAAGTAATAGCCCATAAGTGTCTGAGTAATTACTATAGCCCATAAGTGTCTGTGTCTAATCGCAGGATTCCTTTAGAAATTAATCTAGTATGTTATTTATAAGAAAGTTAAAACGCCCATTACGTCTACCTTTATATCGGAAATTTAAAACCGTTGCTGCTTACCAGCGGAAATAAATCGTGCAGCGATGTATGATGTTAGTGAATTATAACAAGGGCTTTACAACCTGATATTTACTCATTAATAGGAACGTTTAAAAAATATAAGCGCCTATATTCCTATTAAACTACATCACTGCCATAATAAACCGAAAGAGTATGTTAAAATGTATGGTTCTAATATATGACTTGTAATAATAAAATTTGCATACCCATAATACATAAAATAAATGAAACATGTACCGGAAGTGGTCGCAGGTAGGGCTGTTGGCGACGGGTCGATTGTTACCGGACAAGGATCCTTCTCCGGCTGACAGCTAACTGACCGGAGTCCAGCACGATACTCGTCAAGTTTAAAACCTGTTTACAAATAAATTATTATTACATATATTATCGTAATATGCTAAATATATACATAATTGGCCTTATTTGGAGATATAAAAGACCTCATAAAAATAATTTGGTTTCAAAGACGGTAATCTGATTTCAAAGTAGGTTCCCACAGATAAACTACATACATACAAATTGATATATACTTGTATAAACATTTTTACAACACCCCAACGAAGAATGAATACCTTTGTTTATACTTAATATTTATCATGGATTTAATGAATATCTATCGTGGTAGGGAATCGAACCCACGATTAGCGACTCAGTGGCCAGGTACATTTACAACTAAACTAAATTCAGCCGCTAAATAGCTTCCTAACATTTTATTATCCACGCTACCCAATTTTTGTGCCTCCTCTTCCTGGATATCCCGAATATTATTGTAAAAGCTCCAACGTTGCGGCCATAGTTTGGCAGCGCGCTTACTCTTTCTCGTAACTGCATTCCTAAAAAAACATTCAAATAAGAAAAAATACAGATAAACTCAAAGACAAAGATATACAAAAAAGACAAAATTTTCAAATTTAAAAATAAACATAGGCATAACATCACGTCTGTATTTCCCAGAACGGATAGGCAGAGGAGTGTAGTGTTTTCCGACGTTTCATTGCTTGTGCTATACCTCCCTCTATGAAATAGGGGTGAGCCTATGATGGGAACATGAAATAAAAAGAAAAATAATATAATTCGCAAAAATAGATTGATGTTGAATAATATTTTAATACTGATATATTTCGGATATATATATATCATATAGATCTGAGCTCTATTTTTCTTGGTACATATTATCTGATTATGGACATAAATTGACATAACTTCCTTAGTTGTTAACTGATTTAAACGAAAAAGACACTAAATGTTAGGTGAAATCCAGCATGATATAATCCTGAAAACTGCATTCAAATCGGATAAGCCGTTTCTGAGATTAGCATGCACAAACAACGATCCATTACAATATAGATATATATGTATAGATTTCCTATAAACTATCATTATTCACATGAAAATTATAATCGTTATTCATTGAATAAGTTTAATGATTAGATACTTACATGTAATCGAATATTGTACACGGAACTAGGCATTTTATATCAGTTTCTTAATATAAAGTATCAAATTATTTTATCAATTATCAAATTATTAGCTCAATCAAAGTAATCATGTTTTTAAACAAGCTATGAAACATGCAATGCCTCTAATCCTTTCAACGCAGCGGTTTGTATGTTACTCATATAATTGTTATTACTATATCGTCACACCCTGTCCCTGACGGGATAGGCAGATGCTTTCCGCGGAGTGCGAAATTTCTATACCTTTACCGATCTGACCCGTTACCTCCCCTTTTAGCACATACAAGACAAGGATAGTCAAATAAAGCAGAACTTATTATACATGATATAAAAGTCAGATGGTATGCATGTACATACAAAACTCCTTGCGCCTTTACTGGGTCTGTAGAGGGCTCCCGGCGAACTCCTAAAGCCACAGGCGCTTGTCCCGTATTTTCCATGGCAATAAAAATATAACAACGATTCGTACCGATATTAAAATTGTAAAATATAGAAATATTTAAGCATAAAGATAAGAATTTCTTTGTGTACATACAATTTTGTAAAGCTGTACCACAAGTGTTTACCTGTTACCATGATTACGTCGGTATTGAACAAACATTATGAAAAGGTAATTGATTTCAAAGTACTTCTTTTACCACGATCACATCGTTATTAGACAAACGTTTTAAAAAACTTTTTTTCTTTTTCGTAGGTACTTGTTAATTAATTTCCTGGAATGTTCTTGAATTACTGTTTATACTAAATTATAATGGGAGACACACGTCCACAAAAAGGGAACTGTGAACAGGTGATCATCGCCTGATATTAATCCACCAGCTGTCTCGTGTTGGCCGTTGATCGCCAGTCTCATTGTTAAATACTAACTTGTTGTAGCCACAACATTTTTAAAAATAGAATAATAAGTTTTTAATGGTCTTCTATCAATACACTGCGCCTAATGGTTTTTAAATGCCTGTACCAAAAACGCTTCAAAGAAATAATTTGTATCGGCAACGTTTTGTCATTCATTAAATTTATTTAATTTTACCTATGTTATTTTGTCTTTATTGTATATTACCTACTTATACCATTTAGAATAAAATGGGAATTTAAATTTAATTGTTTTACATAATCCAATATACTCTATAAAGCAAGTGTGAATAGGCATGTGTGTTCCATCTTAAAACGGCATCTGTGCTTTCCATCAGGCGGGATCGCAGCCAAACGCGTGGCCATATGATAAAATAGCTTACTTTCGCTATTTTTGTAAGACAGTTGCAAGTCATTTAGATAGCATAAAAGTGATAATTTGTGAATAAGTTCTGTGTTTCCAAATATTTTAAGAATTTTCTAAATTTAGGCCATTGCGTTGTTTCCATGTCATCCCAAAAACAATATTTTTTTTCTATAAACTTAAATATTAGTATTCGTAACAAAATTTCATACGTGCAATTTAATGTACCTGAATATCTTATTTAATCAATAATTCCTTAAGATTTTCAGATATTTCTTGTTTTATTTAGCAAAGATAGACAAAGAGACATTAGAGGCAACCGGCAAGTAACATAGTAAAAGCCCAACTTTAATACTTAAACCTATCGATGAAGTTTTAAACACTTTAGGAATTATTTCCTTAGCTACGTGAGCTGCCGTCCAGCCATCTTACTCTCCATCAACCTGGAATCTTCTTTGTTAAAAAATAATCACTTTCAATTATTTTTGAATTAAAATTCAATATTTTCTATGTATTTTGTAACTAACATAAGTTACTTACTTATCCTAACATGAAAAGCTATGCAACACCTCAATAAATTATAATTACTTATTACATAACGCGGTAGGCAACGTAGTAAGACACATAGGTACGGGGTAGGCAGAGACTACTGATCGCTAAATATACGTATCCGTGCACACTGGATACTTTTCCATTCATCATTCTTTGCGATCCCTTCATTGCGTCCTTTCACATACGAATATGTACTAAACCCACACATTGGCATTTCACATACGTGTATATCAAACTCACACATCGAAACGAATGCCTACTATACGCAGTTACGTCACAAATATGCGTTATATCGTACGTGACCCAATTTCAGCGCACGAAAGTCGCTCTCGAACGAAAGGGTCGCCCGGTCGCCCGCAACAGCACCTTTCCGCACGCCCCCGCGTCTAGACGACCTCACAACGTACCCTTATCGTACCCGCGTGTACCTATATGCGTTATAGCTCTCCCCTCCCACTCTATAAACACCAAACTTCGTTAACATAACTTGCAACGGACTCCTATGCCGTATAAAATCAAATAGGGTCACCCCCTATCCCAAGGTGGGGTAAGTAACTAGTGAATCGTAGGAGTGTAATATTTCTTTACCTAACTCCTTGAAGAAATACAGGCGTGATTTTATGTTATACTAAAATGAACAAAACTACGTATTGGAAATGTTTATTTGTGTTATATTATTACGTCATGTCTTTTTTAAGGAAAACAGAAAGCACAAAATTCTATATATTTCATCTTTCTTCTTCAGCATCGCTCTCTTCATAATCGCACACCGAAAGACTTCCCCATGAGCCAGTACCTGTCCTATTCGATCATAATTTCTCCACATAGCACAAAATATATATTTTTTTATTTCTTTCTATGTACCTAACTATGTATGTTATTCCTTTTTTCTATGTATTTATCATTGTTTTTTTACGAACAAAAATTAGATATGGTTTTGTGGAATATTACTTGTTCGTATATAAAAATTCTGTACATCAACATTTTTAATACGTAGGTACCTTATATTTGATAAAAAACTATTTGCTTTTAAATATCGTAATACAAGCTTTAGTAGCAGTCTTTCGATTAATATTTCACTGTAGCTGCTCGAGCACAATAGAAAGTCACCTTGTCTGTTTCCAAAGGTCTTCAGTAACAATGTGAATTTTATTATATGTACCTTAATAATAAATTGTTAAAGACGAAGAGAAAGAATTTACTTTGGCATACGATTTTAATTAAAATACATATCGAACAACAATGTTATTTAATGTTATTAACGAGACTTTACAATATGATACTATTTTGTAATATACTTTATAATAAGTATTAACAATATAATTGAAATATAGACGTCAGTACACGTCTAGCCTAATTATATCTATTTACTGCTATTACTAATTTAAAATACTTTTTAATAAACTTTCGCTTCATATTCTTTTCTATTTTACAAGTATTCGTTTTAAGATGGCTTGTGTAAACTTTGCAAATGAGACCAATTAGACAAGACGCTTACAATTTCAAAATTTCAGAAGTTCAGCATAATTTCATAATACGTAATAACTCATTTTATGTAGCATATGTTCAAGTAACGCATTACTTCCCTTCAGATGTTAAACTTTAACAAATATTAAATTTTATTTATAACATTATAATAAACACCTGACCACTCATGACATACAGTCCAGTGGTACCTCTAAATTGTATTAATTTAACCGTGTCTTCAGATCCTGGCCAATGAAAAGTATTGAACGTCACCATAATTATATTGATTTTTGCTTTTGTCGTCTACGTTTGACTATAGCATTATCTGCTAGCTATTAAAAATTACAGATTTCCTCTTTCCGTAAGCATATAAATAATTTGATAATTAATGTTACTTAACAAAGAGCATTCATATTTGTTTTAATACATTTTTAAAATAAGAATTTCATATCGGAACAAATTCATAATAAAATTTTGACACATCTAATAAAAGAAGCAGGCAAATGATGAAAACAATTTTGATAAGAGAACGTTAACGTTCGGATACAGACACCAACAATATTGCGCGCCAAAAGTCAAAACAATCGATACCCGTTTCAATACTATGTAAATGCTACCTATCTGTAACACGGTGTGGCCACAGGATAACATTAATACCGATGTGACGTTTATCTGGCCGCGGCGGGGGCGCTAGCTGCCGTCTAGACGGCGGCACCATACATCCATGGTGGTACAAGTAGCTATACATTAAACAACGCTAATTAGTATTACGTTTGTCCCCTAATACGCGTTAGTTCGCTGCGAGAGCGACATAATTATATAGGTATTTGTCGGGATTTACATACAAAAATTATAATAACAGAGTGTTTAATTTAACACAGATATGAATAAGGATTATTAGTTTTTTGAGTAAATAGTAACATGTGGTTAAAAAGTGTTGGCTTGATTCTAACCTTACTATTGTTTTTGTTACAAACTACCTAACTGGTATGATATATTAAAACTCATCGCGAACTTGCAAAAGCCAGGTAGGTGACGCAAGGCAATATTTTAACCTTGTAATGGGCGGTAAATATAAACGTACAGTTAAATCATTGTGTCGGCACCGTATGGGACGCATATCAAGCGATGCATTTGAAAGCAACAATGTTATACAGCACGACCATCTCACCTTTAGACCGTTTGTCCTTCGCGGTACGCTCAACGCGTCTAGACTAGACAAATATCAATCGAGTAGGTAGGTGCGCTTATGCGCCGCGACTACTAACCGGATTTTAATTTTATTTTACGAATTTTCTTACATTGATATCATTTATTTTCTGCTGTTCGCGGCGTCAGAACTCTATGCGGCGAGTGTGTATGAAGAAAGTGATGTATGTAAAACCATGTTAGTTCTGTCAGTATACAGATATTTGGCAGTTGGAGTTCTCTGCTTACACTGTAAAGGACTTGGTGTGAAAATATAATATTAACAGTCTTCCCATTTATGTATTGAATAAAAATTAATTTTCTAACAGGTTAAGTCAATTTGTGTCAAAGATAGTAGTTAATTTGCTTTTTTAATTATATTGCAATAGAATAAAACTGATCAAAGTAAGCGCCCACATTTTGAAACGCATAAAACAAAACATATAATAAAAACAATAAAACCATTGCTAATTCACGTACCTACTTTCTACACCAAAATATTCAATATGAATGATTACTAATTTAAAAAACGTGTATTAATAAGTAATGAAATCAGCTTTCATAGAATTCAATAAGTAAGTGTAAATACATAACTTTTATTCAAAACCAGTATCGAAAAAACAGTAAAAACAGTATCGAAAGTAAACACTTTCAATATTATTGTAATATAGTAGAATCGTCTTACACTCAAAAAGGATATAAAAGTGTCTAGTAATAGAATTGTCTGATGATCTAATTGTAAATGATCTAAACACTAAGCACTGTCCATATAGGTACATACTCTTAAGGATATTTTATTCGAATTTACTCTCAACAAAAGACACTCAAATTCCGTGATAAAAAACTCATGCAATTCACATTAAGGAGTTTGTATGTGAACAGTCTAGGTATGTAAATTTCCATAATGCAATTCGTCTAGAC